>CM064879.1:81021748-81086748 GCA_003313485.2 Penstemon barbatus
GCTAAGGACTCTGTTCAACCAGGAGAAACCAAGATATATCAGTTGGAGAGACAACAGGTTGAATAAGCCAATGGCAGAACTTCAAAGCATGAAGGAGTTGGTTGATGAAGAACGTTGGGTTCTGACTTGGCTGAAGACAAACTCCATTCAAAAGGCCCTTGATCCCAGCTATGTAAGAGATGTCATGCATAGTTATGCAAAAGGATTTGCATTGGAGGAGGCCAAGAAAATTAAAAGCACTTTGCCTGACAAGAAGAAAAAGTCTGAAGATGCTACTGAAAGAGCAATTAAATTTGCTACTATGGCTGCCCTGAAGAGATGGGCTAAAAAGTCAAAATATCAGCAAGGCTGCTCAAGTGACTTGCCTCTGCTGCCAAGCATCCAACAAATCATCTTTGGCAAGGAAGTGCAACCATTTTATGAAGTTCCTAAGGGAAACAATGCCTTTGTTAACCCTTGGATCATTGTACGACAGATTAGACAGACAACATGCTTTAATGATGATGGAACCATCACTAATCTGTTCTACGACGACGTTACTGATGAACATAAAGCTGCGGACAAGCCTGAAGTCAAGCCTGCTGATCAAAATATTGAAGACAAGTCTGCTGATCAAACTGCTGATAAGTCTGCTGACCAGCATGAAGACAAGTCTGCTGAACAGGCCACTGACAAGTCTGCTGAAAAGATTGCTGATGAACCCTTAGCCATCGAGTGGAAAGCTGAGGATTCTGAAAATCATCAGGATGTGAAAATGGAAGAAGTTCCTGTCCACCAGGAAGTTGAAGAAAGGGATGAAGCTGCTGCTTCTGCTTCATCAGCTGATAAACATTCATCACTGATGGAAGCAATCCAGATGCTGATGGAAAATCAACTAAAGGAGCTGGAAGAGAAGCATCAACAGCAGCTGTTGAAGGTTAAAGAGGAGCTGAAGACAGAGCTTAAAGATGAACTGACAGAATCAAATAAGCTTCAGCTGGAATCTGTGCAACAGTCTACAGAAAAGATCATTAAGACTGAAATCACAAGTATTCCTATTCCTGAGGATCATTCCTTGCAGTTAGTGAACAGCTTGACTGAAATGAACAGAAATGTGGAGGATGTGAAGATCGATGTTAATCATCTTCATGCTGCACTTCAAAGAGCTGAACACAAGATCGCTGATCTGACTGCAACCTTCATCAAAGTCAGTGAAGAAGAAAAGGAAGTCAATCTAGGGTTGCTGAATGAAGTGGGAAATGTTGTACAATCCGTACAAGATGAAATTGCAACTGTCAACCTGAATATTGACTACTTCAATGACAAGACTGACATCATCAGCACTGATATTCTTAATCTTACAGCTAGTCACGATGTTGTCAATCAGAATCTAAAGGCTTTATGTGCTGGAGTAAAGATTCCAACAGTTGCGCTCAACCCTGCTGTTGCACCTTCTGATGTCATCAAAACTGATGATGACAAAAAGGGGGAAGATAAAAGGGAAGAAACAGCTAAGGAACCTGCTGCTGAAGAAACAGCTAAGGAACCTACTGCTGAAGAAACAGTTAAGGAACCTGCTGCTGAAGAAACAGCTAAGGAATCTGCTGAAGCAACTATTGAAGCCAAGGAAACTGAAGACACGGCTGACAAGACTGAAGAAAATCCTGGAAAGGTAGAAGAAGAAGAAAAGATTGAAAAAGAAACTACCAAGTACAAGGAAACTGAATCTGCCAAGAAAGCAATGGAGCTGATCAGAGAACAGCAACTTAAAGAAAAGATGGAAGCTGCCAAAGCAATCTTGGAAGAAGAAGCTGATGAAGACGAAGATGACGAAGAGTCATCTTATGAGTATATAGAAGAGCTTGAAGGATCAGATGAAGAAGCTGATAGTTAGAACTTGAAATATCATTGTAATCAGTTTACTTTATCTATTTCTTCAGAAATCTCATCTGATGAACTTGCATTGTAATATTCTTAAATATCAATGAAAAGTCAAGTTCAATCCAATAAACTTTTTCTATCTCAGAAAATTTTGAGGATTACACTCTTTAGCTTAGGTATTTAACAGGTACTTAGCTGAAGTTTTGTCATCATCAAAAAGGGGGAAATTGTTGGATAAGGATGAAGATGAAGGCTCTGAAGACAATTAGTAAAGGGAGGTTTTGAAGGATTCCAAAACTTCAGAAATTGGCTAAGTATGGAGTAACTTAGCTGATGATCCCTTAGAAGAAATTTTGACTAAGTAAAGAAGACATCAGAAGAGTCAAAAGTTTCAAGGTCCAAGACTTCTGATCTGCTGAAGCAAAGTTATCAGACTGATGAAGATCAGCCGACTCAAATCAGATTTGTTCAAGTTTGAGATCAGCCGAGTTCGCCATCAGACATGTACTTTCGTCAGCCAAGTAAAGAAGATCATGAAGTGTCCCCAACGGTAATAAATGCCCCTTGGAGTAATAAATGCTGAAGTACAAGGTTATTAAAGACAAATGATTGAAGAAATGCTTCTCATCAGCTGGGTGCATTTAATGCTGCCTGCAGGATAGTACTGTTCATAGTACGGACAGACTGCAAAAGAGCCGTTCGCGGATTTTAAGGACCAGTACTCGAGGAATTTGAATCTTGTCTCTCTTCAACGGACACTTTTCAATCCTCAAGTATAAATAGCTGAAAGAGACGAAGAAGAAAGAAGCAACACACTTTCTGAGAGAAATTTCCGAAGCAGAATTCTTTAAGTCTCAAGAACAGCTCACTCATCAGCTGAGTCATTTGTTGACGAAAGCAGAGTTGAAGAATCAAGAAAAATACATCTTCTGAGTGATTTTGTAAACAAGAGTGTTGTGCGGAGTTGTGATCCATCTTTGTGAGTGATCAAACTTCAGAGAATAGGCTTTCTGTGTGATTTCCTATTGCGAACTTGTGGTCGTCTCATTTGTTGTTCGACGCAAGCAGAGTATACTGTAAACTTTGTGATTATAGTATAACCCAAGATCTGTGTGACTTGGAAGAGTGGACTAAAGGATATTCAAATCCATATAACCACTATAAAAATTACTTGTGTTTTTACATTGTTTTAAAATCTGCATATTGACTGTTTGCATAAAAACACATTTAAGTTAACTGTTTGAAAAAGAGTTAAAAAGGAGTTTATCAAACTGGGGAAACATTTTTCAAACTACTAAGACTACTTGTGAAAAACACTTTGAAAATCCGCTGCAAGTACTCTAAGTATTAAAACTGATTTTAACAAAATCAGCTAAGTATTAATCAGACGAGTGGTCAACAAGACTGTTCAAAGATTTGTTCGCGAACAGAACTGTTAATAACTAATCTGATCAGCTTAGTCTGTTCAGTTAAGTGTAAAAGTTTTAAAGTTAAAATTGAGAAAAATTTTAAAGAGGTTTATTCACCCCCCCTCTAAACCTCTTCTGACCACTTGGGACCAACAAGAACTATTTTTCACCAACCCATGACAATTGTGAAAAGAATTTGGTAAATAACGAGTTGTCTGTAAAGTTTAGAGGATATTTGTGATTTTGAGATAAACTCCTTTTCACAAATAAATAGATATATTGGATTAAAAGAAAAAGAAAGGGATAATTACACGGATCTCCCGTGTAGTTTGGTGTATTTTGCGTCCAATTCCCTCTAATAATCATAATTGCTATATATTCCCCAAGGTTTCGAATATATTACATCCATTAGGGTTCTGTCAGTTTATTAGTGTACATATTATATATGTTCAAAATAAAAATATAATAACATATCAATGTTTTTTTCAATTTCTTTTCGTAATGTTTTTACAATTAAAGTACAAGGAAAAGAAAATATATTATGGTTATTTATAATAAAAATATTGTAGAACATAAATAAAAATGTAAATTAAATACATTCAACTTTCACATGTAACCCATACTTTTTATAATTTCAAGAAAAATTCATAATTAAAGTACGAGGATAAATGAATGAATAAACATGAGAAAAAAAACTTGAACATAAATTATTAGACGTTGTAAAAATGCTCACATGCATGTTCATAATTAATTAGTACTATAAAATTTTAACTAATAAATTATTTTTTTACAAAAAGTAAAAATACTCATTCAGAAACCCGATTTAATAAAATAATTATTATAAAATCCTAAATATTATTAAATTACTATAAATCAATAAAAAAAATTAACATGTATTGTTTTAAAAAAGAAAAACCCAAAACCCCCCTCCCCCACCCGCTCCACCCCACCGCACCGTGAGTTTTACTGCCTACATCAGTTTTCCGATCACATCTCCTTCAATTGTGTGGTCAGATTTTTCATTTTCTTGTTATCATTTTGCTCGTCTCATTCACTGCACCTCGCTCTCTGCCGGACGAGATGTAGGAGATGTGATGGTCACTTTTGGCCAGCGCTTAGGTGCCTTGGACCCTATAGTGCAGGCTGCAAATGTTGCTGAAAACAGGTTTTTATGGGGTGTGTAATTAAGGCTGGTCTCATAAGGCTAGATCATGCTTTAATCACAGCATTGGTTGAGAGGTGACAGACACACATACTTTCCATTTGCCAGTTGGTGAAGCCACTGAGTCACATTACAAGATATTTTTGTGTTGTGGCCTATTACTATTACAGGTGTTCTCTCAATAGATGAATTCCGGCAGGACATATGTAATGAGCTTTTGGGGATTCAGACCACCTCCTGAGGATTTTGATTGCGGTCACCTTAAAATATGATGCTTACAGGAGAGATGATTTAAAACATTGCCAGATGTGCAATTCGAAGGATACCATGCAATTTTGTGCAAGAGCTTACACTTTGCAGTTAAATCTTAAGATATGTCTAATAATAAAGTTAAGTTGATGTACTTACCCCTGCTTACGGATTTTGAGTGGTAGTGATGTGCTCGACTGCTTGTCTCTACCGTGGTCTGTGTCGAGCAAGCAAACCTAAGACATCGGATATATGTGGGCTATTGGTACTTTTGCAGGTATCTGTAGTCACATTATACTGAGAAATGCTTTGCTTACAGGCCAATTTTTGTTGTTTCATATTCATATACTGATCATCCCCTATCCCCCTACCTTTTTGTGTTATGTATTGAGAGACTTTCATATTCGAAAAAGAAATGACAGTCCCTTAGGACCTAGTAGAGGGGGAGGGGTGCAAAATTCTCACACCTCTTCTTCGCGGATGATCTAATTCTCATGGCCAAGGCCAACACTAAAAATGCAAGGTGCATTCGTAAGGTGCTGGATGAGTTTTGTGAGTTCTCGGGCCTAAAGATTTGCTACCAAAAATCCAAAGTCTTCTTTGCTAAAAGGGTCGAGTGTAGGGTTAAAAGATATGTTACATCCATTTTGAATATTGGGCGAACTAATAATCTTGGGAAATATCTCGGAGTCAACTCATTCATGAAAGGGTCTCCCCGAGGCTCTTTGGAGGTGTAATTGATCGGGTGGCATGTAGGCTGTCAGCTTGGAAGGCGAAGCTTCTCTCCCTTGCAGGTTGGGCCACACTTATCAAGTCGGTTACTTCGACAATTCCCAACCATGTGACGCAAAATGTGTGGCTCCCCTCTATGACTTGCAACCAACTTGATAAACTCAATCGTAGCTTTCTTTGGTCCTCCGACCCATCCCAAAGGAAACTACATCTTGTGGGTTGGCCTAAAGTCACGAAATGCAAAAGGAACGGATGTCTTATATTGAGAGAAACTCGATAGACCACCATTGCTCTCCTCGCTAAAGTTGGTTAACGATGAATGGTGAGAACCGGCTTTGGGGTGACACTTTCCGGGCCAAGTACTTAAAGAACTTGGACCTCCTTGATTATGAGATTAAAAATGCTGATTCTCATACGTGGAATGGGGTTGTTCGCAGCATGCGAAAAGTGAAATCATGTGTTAGATGGCAGCTAGGGGATGGTAAAAAGATATTTATATGGCATGATAGGGTGGGACTTGAACCTCTTAGCCTTAGTGTCAAGGGTAATATCCATGAACAAGAAAAAAGTTGGGTGGTTGCGGAATTATTTGATGACGAGAAAAATTGGAATGTGAGTAGGGTGTAAATCCATCTACCACTACCACAAGAGGTAGTGGCTTGTGACATCAGAGGTGAAACTTAAATTCAAATCCTACCGAATATACCACACTAAAAAGGCCTACACTCAATTCACTCTTTGATAGCGGGCACCACATATGGTGGAGACCTTGGCCGGTTAAGTTAGCTTTATATATTTGGTAGATTAATATATATATATATATATATATATATATTAAGTTTACACAAATATCCCATAAAGTTCCAATAGTTACTAACTATTCTCATATTTTAAGTTCACATAAAACCCATTTCACTAGTCTCCCTATAATTAGTAGAGACGATGTGATTACTCGGAAATTATTAAAAACAAAATGTTTAATGTTACTACATGCACACCAACAAAGAACGATATTTTTTCCCTAAAGTTTGATCAATTTTGAATCGGGGTAATTTATCCCCAGTTAAATACATAATATTTAATTTATCCCCTTTGAATTGGGAAAAAAAAACATTTTACCCCATCATTCTCCAATATTGTGAATAAGCATAAAAATGTAAAAGTACCCTTAAAGGAAATTGTCATATTTATAATAATACAAGAGTAAAGTGCAAAATTTATAAATTGATTGGGTCAAAGTATAGTATATTAGAGGGAGTATATTAGAGGAATAGTTTTGTCAATTTATATTTTTTTTAAAGTTTAAAAATCTAAGAAAGCCGATGTTAAATTTTTATAAAATTATAGAGAGGTAAAGATTTTTTTTCAAATAACAATTAAGTAAATTATCGTTTCATTAACTCTTTCTGATTCATTATCAATTAACCACAAGTAAAAGAGCATTTCATTGATTTTGATGTTCTTGTTTCGTAAAAATGTCATATTTACATGGTTGCATAGATTAATTACTGGCGAGGAGCATATGTAGACAAAACAAAAGAAAAATTATGTGCCTATCTCAATAGATTCAATCCACTGGGTACTGGACGAGGGACAAATATGTACGAGAGTATAACTTTTTGTTCTCTTATGCATACGTGCAAACAAAAGTATGAGTGGATTATCCACAAATTTAAGGGTTTATTTGGAAGAGTCTTAACTCTATTGCTTGACTATACGTGGATTTTGGCAATATTTATGTTTCATTTGTTTGAGCCGCCAATTATCATCAATTGGGAGTGAAAGTAAGCTGCTACACCAAATTGGATGAATGAGAAATAGTATGTACCAAACTAATTAAGATATAAAATTACATGAAAAGGAATACATCAATTTTCCTTTAAAAAAATTGAGCTCACATGGCATGTTCCCTCATTTGCTATGCAACGAATTTTTGAATCATGATGATCATGAACACCAAACAAAACCTAGTGAACACATATTCAAAAGAGGCACTGAAATTAATAATTCAATTTCTCAAATAAATCCATATACCCTTTACCTACATCACCCCAAACAATGATACAACTAACAAAAAGAGCTATTATTCTCATCCCTTCCCTATCATATACCACACCCTCTACTGTGTTTACTTCTTTACAAAACTAAACAAGAGCAATAGTATTGGAGACAAAAATCCCCTCGATTTTACGGTATCCCTGCCCAAATAAACCCAAATCATAACAAATGATCAAGAAATCGAAAAAGTCGACAACTTTTGAAGTTTATCCCCCATCACATCACTACCTCGGGTTTGGTCGAAGAAGCCTTTGAGCTGAATGACTTCCCGATAATGTAGCTTGAGAACAAGTAACCATCTCAACCATTGATGGTGTTTGATAGGCATGAACAAGGCTCGACCCTTCTGTTGAATCACCTCTAGCAGTTGCTCTTTGCCAAGAATGTGAACTCAATCCAGACAATATATATGCTCGACCAGATGCCTCGTACACGTGTCTACTAGCCATTCTTTCTTGCATTTCTTTCAGCTCAGCATCAAGAGAAACACATAGCCGATCGTGGGATTTAGCTGATAAAACTTTTCTAAAGTTCTCCAGTATAGAAACAGCACTAGCCAAATCTCCGCTTTCGGCTGCAGTTTGTGCTCGTTTCATTTCCTCTGCTGCACGAATCCTGTTTTGTTGTCTGTCCACTTCAACTGAGATGGGCTCCTGTGTAGTGGCTTCAGTTCTTTTGATTCTAACTTCTTGACTGTCTACGGTGACTGATTCATTAGTCAATGGATCATTGTAAAGACATTTTACCGTCAACAACAATGTTTCGGTGCTTGAAATATCTGAAGGGACATTTATGGAAACGAGGAAGTCTCTCTCCTCGTCCGCGTAAAGGTCTCCAACGTCGATTGATCCCGTACGTCGATCAGACAATATGCGGTTTTGGTAACTTCCGGCTTTCAAAGATCCAAGATGGATTCTCGGGTCTACACTCTCGACTCTCACCTGCAAATCCTTGACCACAACACTCAAAAGACCGCCAATGCACTGTGCGAATGCATCCTGGATAACCCCCTCGGTCTCGATGAAAGAAAAGGTCCCTCCAGAGATCTCGGAAATCGAATGCATGGATGAAGCATCATGATCCGCACCGATGCCAAATGCATGAACCGGGATCTTGAATCGCGAGGTTTCTTCAGGGCGAATAGATAAAGGAAGGAGCAAATGATAGTTCGGTCGATTTTGATTATTGACTGTATATGTATCTTGCCCATCAGATAATAATATTATACTGGCAACGGGATTCTTTTCTTTTCGGTCCTCCACTATTTTGGCCCCCTTTCTTAACCCCTCGGCAATGTTCGTTCCTCCATTGGCGATCAAAGAGTTAACGGCTTGTAAAGCTTGTTGCCGTCCCGTTTCCGACATTCTTCGAAGGGGAAAGAGGCGTCGAGCGGTAGAAGAGAAAGCAATCACCGATAACCTATCATTTGGACCAAGATTTTGTATTACGAATCCCATAGCTCGTTTTAGCAATGCGAGTTTAGTACCCGCCATGCTCCCACTAATGTCGAGAATCGTAACAAGATCAACCGGGGCACGAGGAGATCGAGAAATTTCGGTTAAGTTTGCATTACTTGGGTTAAAATTGTGGCATGAACTTGAACTAGGAGCTTCTAGATGAAGCAAAACGGTAAAATTTTCAAACGAGCTTGCTCGTGGAGCAGATGGAACTTCGGTATATGTCAGGATGTTGACTCTACTTCGGTTATTGAAATCAGAGGGAATCTTATTAAAAGAGCCTATTTCAGAAGATTCCATTTGATGATCTAATGGCTCGTCATCATTAAAGACTGCTGGCTCAGGGGACTGCCGACTGGAATTCAAACGTGGTGGTGGTAATCGACGGATTACTGTCATAAAGTCGTTATTTTGGGGACAATCTACGGGATTTATTCTTGCTTTTCCGAGTGGAGAATCGAGGCTCGGGCCTTGCAAGGGAATTTCTTTCCATTTTGCTCTGCATACAGGGCAAATTTTGTTTCCGTGTTTTACGTTAGAAGCGATGCATTGGAAATGAAAGGAGTGTGAACATTCTGCAGTGAATATAGCTTGTCCATCTCCTCGTCTCATTGATGCCAAACATATCGAGCAGGACTTCTGAAACGAGAAACAAAACACAGTAATAAAATAGAAACCATATAGAACAGAAGTCAATTTAGGGATAAAAGCTTTGAAGAATAAGATCAGAAGAAGCAAAAACAATGGTAAGACATGAGCCCCGATTTATTAAACGTTCACCGCATTCTAGCCATAGACATTGTCTTAGCTTGTCAAACATATGAAATCATGGAAAACAACTCCGAATAGACAAAATCACTGGTTTTATCTTTGATCTTTCCTATGTCCTTTAAATAGGTAACAAACACATCAAATTTCTCAGCACCCAAAGAAATTGATATCGAACACAAATAAGCTGAAATCATGGATCAAAATCCCCATAAGTTTCCACCAAAAACACAGATTTTTTTTCTTTTTTGGGTCAATCGAACTAGAACTACAGAGTAGTTTCTATTCAATGTTTTTCTTTGATTTACAGTTTCTTTTAAACCGTGTCCCAAAAAAATCCAAAAAACCGGAAACAAAATTTTAATTAATGGTTCAAATCATCCAACTCATCAGTAAATATGCATTTCACCAGATTCACTTATTATTCCTCAGCTACCAAAAACATCAAAAAACCGAGTCTTTTGTTAACAGTATCCAGAACTGAATCACATCTCATATAAAAACATTAATTTCACAAATTTACTCCATTTCATCAGCAATAAAAAATCAAAAATAAACCCCATCCAGCATGAAACACAAAGCTCTAAACAATAACAATGAAGAAAATAACTAAAAGAAGCTAGAGAAAAACACCAAACCTTAGAAGAAGATCTACTCAAGCTCTTTGAAAGCCTCAATCTATTAGAAGCCAGCGTAGGCGGAGCAGAGGTCCAGTCACCCGGCGGCGACAGCCTCTCAGACGGCGGAAGTGAGTCAACTTCATCATCGTTGTCGGCTACAGGATTTCTTGGACTAATAACACATAGATTCAAACCAAAAGCCAACTTTACTTTCCTCCATTTACTCCCCATCGCATAAAGAAAAATATTTTCTTTTTCCCACACGATAAAACCCTTTAAGATAAAATTCAAGAAGATGGAATCTTTACTTAGAAATGGAGAGAAATGAAAGAAGCCCTTTTGAAGGAAATTCAAGAAAGTGAAGAGGGGGTTCAGCTCTAATAAAGCATCCTTTTTAAAATTGAAATTTTGGAGTCGAGCAAGAAAAAGAAAAATAAAGAAGAGGGGAATTGCTTCACTCTTCTCTCTTGGCGGCCCTGGAAAATAGAAAGAGGGAGATAGGGATGAGCTGAGGGCTGACCTTTACTGTTTGTATTGGGAGTGGGGGTGGGGGAGGATTTTTGACCTTGCTCTGTAGATAAACGAAGGGTAAATTAGTAAAGCCACAAAAAGGTATGCACTGTTCATCTGCACTTTTTTGAATAGTTATATGTCTTTGACATTTTATTTTTTGGTTTACTACTTTTGTTGCTTGGTCTCTTTCATTTGTCAACTTTTGAGTAATGGATTAAGTTTTGAATTTTAGTCGACACAAATTTCATAAAGGAGCTTTATTTCATTATTTGAGAGAGAATTATCCGAATTGTTTTATTTATGATATAATAATTGTAATCGATAATGTTTTATTGAATATGGATCATGTGTGTTGATTGTTTTAATTGAATTTGAAGGTTTGAACATGGAACATATATTTTTTTGCTCATATATCACCAATTTATAAACATATATTTTCTGATATATGTTTAGGGGCGACCACCCTCCACAGCCCTTAAACGGTTGAGTTTGATGAACTACTAGAGGTTTTTGTTTTCTATGTGTACTTCATTAATTATATCTTGGGAAGAAGGAAACTTTAAACTTAAAGCATAAGTAGAACTAAATGCATGGACGATATATGTGTTAAAATAGATACATGTGAAAAATTATTCACATTGACATTTTCCTTTTGGGTAAACACCACTTTTGTCCCTCTTATCATTAACTTTTTACAGAGTGGTCCCTCTTATGTTTTTTTCTCCACTTTAGCCCCTACTATGAATTATTTGTTTCACTTTAGTCCTTTTCAAGTGGTCCAAGGCGATTCCGATAACATGTGATATGCTCATGAGGGCAATTTTGTCATTTCAAGTAAACTAACATGGATATTTTCATCTTTCTAATTATTTAAAAAAAAACTAAATTTCCAAACTAGGTTTTCATTCCAATCGAACTTAATCGTACATTTCGTTCCAAACTAAAGTTTTTTCCAAAAATCTTTTTCAAACACCAAAATTGCTCACCAATTAAACAATATCTCAAATAGTCTCAATAGTGAACGGACGAAAATGCCCTAAAAAATATTCATATGCATGTCACGTATTATCGGAACCACCTGATAAGAACTAAAGTGAAACACATAATTCATAATAGGGACTAAAGTGAAACAAATAATTCATAGTAGGGATTAGAGTGGGAAAAAAACATAAAATGGACCACTCTGTAAAAAGTTAATGATAAGAGGGACCAAAAGTGGTATTTACCCTTTCCTTTTTTAGGGACTTGTTTCTTATTTTCTTATCAACCTAGCTATCACCACATCAACATTTGGCTAAATTTGAACATGTAATTTTCATCGCATCAACATTTGACTAAAATCGAATATATAACCTTCCTCGGATATTATGAATTACTATCTCTATTTCATAATACATGTTTTTTAAGTGAGATTTTTTTTCCCGCAATACATGTTACTTTAGGAATTCAAAATAAACTTAAATGTTATTATGACATTTTTACTCTTCTTCATTAAAAAGAGAGAAGAAAGATGTACGAAAAAGAGAGAGATGGAGTATGGGGAGTTACAAAATTTAATTGCTTCTCAAGGATACTTTTGTTCAACCACACTCTTATTTTCCTAAAATTTAAGATATTAATAGATTCCTTAATTCTTATGAAAAAACCTGGAAAATTCTTACTTAGACCTGGTCTAGGAGATTTTCCTAGACCTTGTGGTTGAAAAAATACCACATCATTAATTGTGATGATGTGGTGCTCTCACAATGATGATGTGGAGTATTTTTCAACCACAAGGTCTAAGAAAATCTCCTAGACCAGGTCTAAATAAGAATGTCCCAAAAAACCTTAAACGTCATGTAATATAGAATAGGGGCAGTAATATAGCGATTTCGTGTTCAGTTACTTTTTTCCCCAAATTCTTTGAATCCAAAACCTTCAACATTGATATTCACATTATTTTATCCTAGACAATTATTAATAGAATTGATAACTATCTTCACATATTTGGGTGGAAAGAGAAAAACTCCCAAATGGTTAAAAAGAATTGAATGAATGTGACCTTAACTTGTTGAGGTAGCATGAAGGGTCAATGTGGTGGAAAAATTCTATAAAAACCTGTTTAGATTATGAAATACTCCCACACGTGTAAATCATTACAACTAATGATTTAATTATCTTTGATTTTTAGTGGTACTACAACTGTTTTATCTGAGCTGTTTATTACCATAAAACTGCAGTTGACTTTTAGACAAGTCATATTAGAGCGTGTTAATTTTCTTTAGTTTTGCTTTTCAGCCTACTTTCTCTTTACAAAAAATGGATGCAAAGATGGCTTGAATTTACATATGATATTGATGACCATACAACATTTCAAAGAATTGAAGTTTTAGTCTAGAATTAAATCGCCAACTGTCTAGACAAATATTAGAATATACTTTACTTTATGAGCAACATATATATTCTCGAATTTCTTAAATTTTTTGTGTGCTCTATATGATCGGATCAAGATCGTGTAGATATTGACGAACCTAGACGGATATCGTAGGGAGGGGGGGAGGCAAAAAATTTTTTGAAAGCAAGCTCGATAGTTTTTTTGATATATTGATCAAATAAAAAAACTTACTTAAATTAAATTGACACCATGATTTTATCCAACAAAAGATTAAAAAATACTTCATAATATCAACTTTTTTATCTAACAACAATATATTAGCTATTTTTTAAGAGTCCGTTAAATAAATGGTTCAAAAAATTGAGGAATTAATAAAACACGTATATTAGCTACTTTTTAAGAGTCCGTTAAATAAATGGTTCGAAAAATTGAGGAATTAATAAAACACGAAAACATTAAAGAATAATTTAGTTCTGTAGACTGTAGGCTATAAAGGATACCAAAATTAACACTAAAACCCCTTTTATATTGTTAAAGAAAAATCAAACATAACTGCATATATAATAAAAGAAAAAGGAAAAAGATAAACTAGATAAATGAAGGAGGTTCTCCCTGGGTATCGATCGGACCCATTCCCTGATCAGGCCAATAATCCAACCAGAACCAGTAGGCTAATAATATTTTCTTTCTTATGATGATGAGTATAACAAATAAATAATAGTATTAATTAATTAATTAATTAATATGTTCACGCCAGATTTTTCTGCCCGCCAAAGAGCTCCGTCACTGTGTGTACATACATTTTTTGGTTTTATTATCAGGATGCCAACTAATTTTTCGCCAACTTGTACAAAAGAAATTAAAAGGGATTTGGAATTTTGGATCTTTTCTTTTTAAAAAAAAAAAGAAAGCCAATGCCTTTTGAAATAGAAATAATAATTAGTGCATATATCTGGATATATTGGTAACCAAAATTTGTGCATGTTTTACTGTTTTATTTTACATCTTAAAGAAATGAACTTCTATTTGTTGATCAATTAACTAATGGATGATTACAAGCTAATTTTAATTTGCTTAATCAAATAGTACTCTACTAGCCATCATCAATTAAATGTTGAACTTTCAAGCTGCCTAGATTGGTTAAGTTCAACATGTTTATTATTTAATAATAATCGATTAATTGGAGTCTGTTTTATTACAACTCATTGGCAAATTTGGAGTTTTTCAATTCATCGATTTCGGCAGCATATTGGTCAAAGTTTGGCACTCGAGGAATTTTAAATTTTGCCCCAAAAGTCTACTAAGATCGTATAATTAATTCAACATACGTAAACACTAGTACTACTAAAACATGCGACCAATAATAAATTGGCTTCAAATTAAAATGTTGGCGGTGGCGTTGAAGAAATTAAAAATCAATTATGTCTCAAAATTCTAACGTCAACTTTCAACATTATGAATAAAAATAATTACATACTTCATATATTTTATTGTATCACACACATATTAAGTACCAAAATAAAATAAAAAACACACACTCACATGCACATATATATATATATATATATATATCCTCGTGTTGTGAAAGGAGACCAACTCCTTTATATGCACAATTGTGTCATGTGTACTTGCCTTTTGACGATTATTTTTTATGTGTTGTGTTGCCAGTACATGTTAAAGTTTAATATCGTCTATTTGAATAAAAAGATCTTATGTGTTTCAAGATTATCAATATAAAATAAATTATCAATTACTATCATTTTTTTCATTATGAACTACTACTAGTTTTACCCAATTATTGTTTTCTCCTACTTAATTGCATTAGGAAAGGAAAGTACAAGTACGTTATACATGTCTAGTTAATTTCATTGGTATTTTTAGTAAGTTAGAGTAAAATAAGTTTTATTATGTCATAAAATAAAGTAAATTAACCCGTTTTCACCTATAATTTATTTTTTCACCGATTTTTCCTGTTTTTTGCTATTGTTGTTATTTCATCGGTTTCATCTTTTTTTCACGAATTTTCATCGATTTCAGGGGTATTTTTTTAATATCATTTTCAACCAAATTTTCATCAACTTCGCCAGTATTCATCAATTTCACTCGAATTTTCATTGATTTTACATGTTTCAATGATTATATTTTATCTATTTCACCATTTTTCACATTTTCATCCGTTATTTCACGAACAAGAATTACATTGAGGTTATGCATGTCTTGAAATTATTGAATATTCTTCATATTTTATATCCTAGACAAATTAAAAATACATAATTAGCTAAGTTATAAATAATTTTATTCTTTCATAGTAAGATGCAATTCAATTTTAATTTTTTTTAACATAGTGATATTTAAATCAATTTCAGTTTAAATATTTATAATTAGAGTGTTTATGAATTATGTTGTACTAAATCTTTAAATTAACATTTTCTTACTTAAATAAATATTGATGCTAAAATATAGTAATTTTAATATATATTTTATGGGCTATTTAAAATAATAGTGTTTTCCTAAGATTAAAATTACAAAATTCATGTAAAAGAGAATTTATAAATTTTAAAAGTTTATGTAGGAGATAAATATAATAAGACTTCATGTCTAAATATACCTCTTCAATTACTTTTATTCTTTTATATATTTACCATTTAATTAAATATCACTTTACAATTTAAATAGGGATATTTTAGTCTTCACAAAAAAGTTAAGAAATATTCATACTTTTATAATAGTAGAGAGAAAATAATGAAATAAGATAATAAACTTAACATTCGTATAATTAAAGGTATATTTGCGTATAATATAAGATTATAAATTAACTAACAAAGGAGGGGTTTTACAATAGTACTGCTAATAGCTTTAACCCAAAGAAATATTCTAGCAGCTAGCACTAAGCTAATTAAATGGTAGAAGAATTTATTTCCATTTGTATTATTGAAATATATAATAGATATTTGGGGCATAAAAAAATGTCTAAATCTAGTTCAATATCAAGAAGGATCTTGGCCAGTTACATCTTTCATCGAACGCTAATCTTGTATAACAAGTTCAATATATTTGTTTTCGAATAAAAATATAATGATTGTTCATATATAAGACATATATATATATTTGAGCAGCAAGTAGTATATAAGACATAATCCAAGTACAACAAAAAACATATGGACTGGATTGGAGTAACAAATAAATAAAGAAAAAGCATATATATATAATTGGAATTTGAGTAGTGGAGTTTCTGTATTTGCCACTTAATTTATTACTTTTACTCCCTCAAAAAGACAACCTTTTAAAAGAGAAAATGCACTATCTTTTTCAGCTACAAAAAGCTTTTTATCCCCCCCAACAAAAGAACATCAATTATAAACCAATTAAGAAAGTGACCTCCTTTTACATGCTTAGCTGCCCAACCCATTAACCATACCCAACTTGTGTGTGTTAAATTTTGACTTTTGTGTTTATGTTAATGTGTGTGATGAGGGGTAATTCGGATTCCCTGTTTTTTAGCCTCAACACGATTCGAATAGCTATGAACCCTGTCGCCAGGGACCAAAAGACGAACCAAAGCATGAAAACGGTTGTTTCGAGCTCACGAGGTCGCCGTAGATCGAAAGACACTGTTGGGCCGAGCCCAGGCCCAGGCCCTCTAAGTTGGCTATAAATACTCCACGCATTTATTACACAAAAGGGGGGAATGAACACTCCAACCTTAAGACCGCGGCTCGGTTTATTAGCATAGGACTTATTGTACATGTTTCACCCTCTAGCTTGTACGGCATCCAATAATGCTCGAATAGGACCTTTTGAATACTTGTACTTGTACTCATTCAATTCGAATACAATTACATTTGATCTTTACTTCACTTTATTTATTATTATTGTAATCGTACATCCCACCCCTGATCGAATCAACGAAAACTCGTAAGATCAATTGGCGCCCACCGAGGGGCCTTATTTGAGTATTAGATCGAAATATGCCTACTACGAGGAGGAATATGTGCGCCAGCAGAAAATTTTACTAGTCTGAAACTTTGTTGTTCACTCTCCGAGGCGAACCTTTCGACCCTTGGAGGGTTCATCATTTCAGGAATAAAGAAAGAAGGCCTATCTTCCTTACCTCCGAATGGAACGAATAAGAAGTTCAACGGGTATCGTCGAAGGCTTAGAGGATCTATGAGGTTGCAGTTCGATTTTAACGATCGGAATTTATTTTTCCGTTCTTCGTATTCATAAGCTTCAATGACGAATCTTCCGAATCGACTATTTTAAAGATCACCGGCGAAGTCTCTATATGCTATCAATCGACTGTTTGTATTCTTCTCAAGGTCGGATTGAATTGATTGTTTAAATATTTGAAATCGATTAGATGAGTTCTCAAACTAATAAAGGGTATGTTGGATTATCATTATGACCAATAAGGGAATTCGAGTAAAAAGATCCGACTACAAATAAAACTTTATCATTGAAATTCTTCAAACAAGTTACAAAATGAAGCTCCGAAGGAATTTCGGGCTCAAGAAATGCAGTACAATCTTTCCTGCCCTATTACAAATTTTATGAGGTAATCCTATCTTGTTAAGTACTCGGTCTTCGTTCCCAAGGTCGCTCCAGAGGCAGAACTCAGCAGCAAGCTTTACTGGCGATCACTCGCCACCTGTCGCACAGCCGTCTTCGATCAGGATGAAGCCGGCTCGCAGCTCCACTCCAAGGCTTCAGACCGACCTTAGGTCTTCATCTGTGAACAATGATTAAGACACTCAATCATTGTTTGCAGAATGATTCGAACCGGAGCAGCAAAAGGTTATCCCAACAAGAGGCACTCCAAGAGAACTCGAGGAAACTATCTAGTAAGAAAGCCCTCGAGGAAGCTGATGCCTCAGATTTAAAGAACTCCTCTCTGGGTAACCAGCTACCCGATCAAGTACTGCCCCAGAATACCAGAATCCTAACCCGCACCAGACAAGATATGTCTGGGAAAACAGGTTGCCTGCCGGTATTCTAGGCGCAATTTCTCTTGCCTGTCGATATTCTAAGCGAAAAGCTTATATGAAAGGAAACAAGATCGAAGAATAAAGTCCGAACTCTAATCTCAAACTCTTTTATTTCGGACAAAATGCGAATCAAATCTAAATATCGACCCATGCTGATCGGATGGGGCATAAGGAGAAAAGCAAGAAGTGTGGAATACACGAAGGGACCTATTTATAGGGGTAGGGAAATTAAAATCAACGGCCCAGATAACATTTTATGAGCGATTGGGATGTCCGCATTAAATGGAAGGACCGTTACATTTCCCGAGAAATAGGGCCCTGTTTGGTAACGAAGGACACGCGATTCAATGAGGAGTATGGAAGAATTACAACATTCTATCGAATTTTATGATGTATTCATAACATTATTATCGAAGGATGGCATGTCGGATTTATATTCGATTATTTCGGATGTTTTTACACTCAAGTAATTATTGCTATGCTTTTGCGCTGTCAACTAAGAAGAAATATAATTGGCTTGATCGAACAGGATCCTCGACCTGGAAGTTATGCAATTATGGAAATTCAGCAGTGATAAAAAAATTTTATGGCATGGTCTCCTTTGTCAATTTTAGGACCACTGAGATATTTATTCATTTAACCAATCTGGCAAGCGTTATTCTATTATTTATTGGTCGATATTGGAAGATCGAGATGGAATTATAAAAGACAAACTTCTATCTAGTTATATTTGATAATTATCGACAGAACGAAGAGGAAAAATATTTATATTATCTCGAAAAAATACAAGAAGTGGGAAAATACATATCGAACATAGCCTTTGCATTACATCAGTAGATTATTACAATCCTATAAAATTTTCGGTCTCCCGTCCTATCGTTTCCTCGGAATAATTCGGCTCCGAACACGGAATGTCCTTAGAACCCGCAGGCTTTTAACTTTATTTGCATTCTTCAGAAAACAGAGGATCGAACGCAATCGGCCCAACGTCTTCCTAAATGCATTGGAGCAACAAGGCCATGGGCCTAGCTTATTGGCTTTCCAGATGGAAACCGCATTTGCCTGTCGATATTCTAAGCGTGGTTGCTGTAATCTTTTTCGCTCGGCGACTCTTCCGCTTAAAGATTGTTCGAAGTCCGAACTCAAACAGTTGAATTAATCGAATAGTTCCCTTGACCACCATGATCAGATAAAAAAATTCTCGATGCAACGAATGAGATAATTTCAGCAATGTGCTAGCCTTTTATAGCCAAAAAAGAAAAGAATCCAACGGCGTATAATTCGCAAAATGAGCGGACAAGATTTGCTGACCGTTGCAATTCCCGGTAAAACGGGAACCGTTAGGAAAAGATCAAACTTATCAAAATGGGGAACCTACAAGCGAGGACATATTCTCAGCTAAGACGTAAGGATTGTTCGAAATCTAGGGTTATTCACTACTAGCTGATTCTCCGTAATTCGTTCTTTCTCATGATCGTGGAAGACTATTCTCTCATCAAAATTTACTTCGATTAGGGGTAGATATTCAATGAAAATTGATCCCGTCTGTGTTTGTATTCGTTCATCTCCCCCTGATATTGTCGATCTCTCTATACTTATCTGAGTCTATTATTATCAAAAGGGTGAAAGCCTCTGCTATGCCCCTTAGATCGAAATTATTAAAAGGGTGAAAGCCTCTGCTATGACCCAAGGGCTAAAAATGCTCTAAAAAAAAAAAAAAAAAAACGACTAAGGGTGAAAGCCTCTGCTATGCCCCTTAGATCGAAATTATTAAAAGGGTGAAAGCCTCTGCTATGACCCAAGGGCTAAAAATGCTCCAAAAACGACTAAGGGTGAAAGCCTCTGCTATGCCCCTTAGATCGAAATTATTAAAAGGGTGAAAGCCTCTGCTATGACCCAAGGGCTAAAAATGCTCTAAAAAAAAAACGACTAAGGGTGAAAGCCTCTGCTATGCCCCTTAGATCGAAATTATTAAAAGGGTGAAAGCCTCTGCTATGACCCAAGGGCTAAAAATGCTCTAAAAACGACTAAGGGTGAAAGCCTCTGCTATGCCCCTTAGATCGAAATTATTAAAAGGGTGAAAGCCTCTGCTATGCCCCTTAGATCGAAATTATTAAAAGGGTGAAAGCCTCTGCTACGACCCTCGAGCTATGATTGCTCTGAAACGACTAAGGGTGAAAGCCGTTGCTGCGCCCCTTAGATCGAAATTATTATCCTCAATCAACCGAAACCAATCGGCATTCTATTCTATCATTTCTTCGTCTAAAGGCTAACAGCCATCATTATGACACTTAAGTCAACGATATTATTCAAAGATCAATCGAAAACCCTATTTCGATTATTACTTCACGATTATTTGTCCGATTAGGGAATTTGATCCCTCAGATTAGAAGTGTTACTCAAAGGTCATTTTAGATCCTTCTATTCGATCTCTTAATTATTATGTGTTTGACGGGGGAATAAAAGTCTCCTACAAGCTATATTCAAAATCAAGGAATATCAATTATCATCTATCATCTAAATATTTATCAAAGTAAATAAAGAATGGCACACGATCATATTTTGGAGGCAGAAGAAATCGATGCTCGATAACAGCATACAAAAGCAATTTTACGGATAGCATGTATGACGAGAAAAATAAATGTCTTATTGATGACATTACAAGCAAAGTTTGAAATTACAATGGCAAGGAAAAATCGAACAAGGTCAAGGCTTTACATTTTATGTAACCCTATTACAAACCAACCCTACGCTAGAAGTTTCTCGTGATCGAAGGAAGAAGTCGAGGCTGGACTAAACACTTCCACCCTTCATCCTTCACTTCCTCGGTACTTGCTCCACGCCGGGCCAGATCGAGAGAAAGCAAGGCAACCCCTAGAGAAATACTCCACGCAAGCTCGAAGGCAACGATCTTCAAGGAATATCTTGAAGAAGTAGAGATCGAGTGCAGGAAAACTCCTCCAGCAGTCGACCCACTATCCCGACTGGATAGAGATCAGAGTACAGGAGGTCGAGCCCGCCTCAAAGACTTGGAATCAAAGAGAGCAGGTCGCCTGCCGGTACCCTAGTCGCAATTATTTTCGCCTGTCGATACTCTAGTCGAAATATGTAACCATCAGAAGATAGCGAAATTTATAAATAGTTCGAAGGAAAACCTCGAACAGTTCAGTCGGAGATAGCAAACAGAACATGGTGGCAAGAAAGAGTAAAATCTCAATCATAAAGCTGATCAGAAAATCTTACTGAAATGTAAGATTTGAGGGTAACTATGGGACTATATATAGTGAAAGGAAAAGCCAATTAACGACTCAGATTTGATGCTGCTAACGGCTGAGATATGAGCAATAAATGCGCGGACTGTTACGATTCCCGAAATTGCAAAAACCGTTTCGGAAGAGAAGTGAAGAAAATGTCAAAATCATTCCAGTTGAGTTCATTCCTATCCGAGCTCGCTGCAGTCCCAATTCCTATCATCAAAGCGAAATCATAAAGAAATCTAAATACAGCATATAAAGAAAGCGTCATCAGTGATGGGCCCGAGGATAAGAAAATCTATCAAAAAGATCGATAAAAATATCCTTCGAGCTTGACACATAAAGTAATTACAAGATACAAAGGTATAAAACCCCATTACATCTTCATGAATGGCCGATCCTATGAAATTTTCGGCCGACGATAATGTCCTTACTCAACCAGGAGACGCCTGTCGAGCCAATAGATCTTCGACTGTAGTCATACGTCTTCGAAAAAGAGAAGGACAATACATCTATTTACCAGGAGAAACGTGAACCTTTTATGAAGGACATCAATCTCCGGTGCGCTGCCCAAAACATTTCAAAAAGGAAGCCTAGCGAATTGCATCATACCCTCGAAAAACTTGACGCCAGAACCTCCTTAAACCACTAAGGGTCGAGAATTTCAGAGTCGAAATGATTTCGCCTGCAGATACCCTAGTCGAAATGAAAGTATATGTTTGATACGCAAAATAAATCCTAACCCAAGATTCGAAATGTTGAGGCATAGGACAGGATCCTCTATTCATCATGATCGAAGGAATCTGTTTTCGAAAAATATTATAAGAATGCAAAATGAAGAGCCCCATTTATAGATGCTATCCTCAAACATCCAACGGCTGTTAGAAAGCAAAGGGAACGGTCCTGATCAAAAGATTATTCCAACTCCCAAGAATTTCGCCGGGAAGAAAAAGTATTATTATTCTTGGAAATAAAGCGGAACTACTACGCCAAGATCGAAAAATCAAGAAAGCAAACTAAGAGACGATCAAAGAAAAAAACACACAAGAGAGGTATGCGAATCGAGAAGAAAGTACATTATTACAAGCCATAGAAATTAAAGTGTCTGAAGATTACAAATCCGAGTAAATAAGAGACAACATTTAAACAAGTTTATTATCAGAGAAAATTTTTCGAAGCTCAGCATTTCGAGCCTCACATCCTGCTTCGAATCCGCGGTCGTAAGCCTCCTTCTCGCGACGCGTAAAATCTTGCTTCTCTTGCTCGTGAAGACTCTTCAGTTCTTCGAGTTTATCTTTCAACTGCTTGTGTATCTCCTCTCCATGCTCGTTAGCCGTCTTCTCCCTCTCTAAAGCAAGCTTCTCTGCGAGAACGCGATCGAATTCAACTTTCTTCTCCTCCAGCTCGAGAGAAATAGCAGCGCGCTGGTTGGTCTCCCGCTCAGCAATTGTTTTAAGCTCAATGAAGTCTTGTCCGGCCTATCAAAAGGATCAACAGCGCTAAAAAAAAAAAAAAAAAAAAAAAAAATATATATATATATATATATATATATATATATATACATGGGAAAAGGAAGAATAAATGTACACCTGAAAGAGGAAGTGCTGCCCGGACTCGAACAACTCTTCTATGTTTCTCTCCTTAGACGCATTTCTCTCCCTGGGCATATCAGTCTCCGAAGAAGTAAAGGTAGCTTGCAATAAGTTACCCATGGGATCAACCTTAGAAGGAGATCCATCGTTCAACTCCTCGTGCAGGGAAGAGGCAGTTTTTTGAGGAGAGGAATCGACAAAGGATCGGGGAGGATTATCAATTCCTAAAGTTTCAGCGGAGGCCCCCACACTAGTTTCTAACTTGGACCTTTTGTTGGGATTCCCTGAGGGAGGAACGATCGAAGCATCAGAGGATGACTTGCCACCAATAGCAAGATTTTGCAAAGCCTCAAGGGGCGTAGCCCCATCGGAATAAGGCCTCTTATTCAAAGAGGGAACAGGAGTATTTTCTCGGACAGGATCCTCGCTCTTAGAACCAATCACTCTCGGAGAGGAACCTCCGAGCTCAGCCTCGAGCTCTTCGTCCAAAATGGACTTGCTGGAACTACCCTTGTTCTGCTTCGACGAAGTACCTTTCTCTTTCGTATTTTCCCCACCTTTAGGTGCTTTTGGGGAAGAGGCGGAGGTCTTAGAAGAAGATTTGGAGGGTTTGGCCTCCTTGTCAGCCTTTTGCTCTTTATTCGACTTCTTATTTTTCAAACCACCAAATAGCGACCTGGGATCGATAGTTTTGCCTAGCACGTTTTCCATGATAAGTAAATTTGGATCAATTGCTCGAATCTTTACCCGCAGAAAGCTCGAAGAATGCGGAAAATTTTGGGAGAGCTCCGATCTCTATAAGCAAAGATGTCGTGTGAATAATGATAAAAGATCCCAATATTTATAGACGCTACGCACTACGATTGAGATAGTGAAACGACGCGACCATAGAGAAAAATCTCACTCGGATAAGCAAAGTTTGAGCAGAAACTATGAAAAGTCATCGATATTTATGAAAGTTAGAATTCATAAGTTACACGAATCAAGTCAAGAAGTATAAAGTTATCTCGTTTACAAAATCGGGTTACAACTGATTCCTAACTAAAAAACCTTGAATCGCCCCCTTCGGCTTACTCAACCCCAGTAACTCGCTAAATTGAAGATCAGACGATATATATATTTGAAGCTCGATAATTACTCAGCTTGACCGAAAGATCGACCATCTCCCTTATCCAGGGCATTGCCTATGTTGACATCTTTATCTCCCTCTCCGGACGCATTAGAAGGATCGTCGCAGGAGTACTCGAGCACATCAGGGTTAGGCATCGGAATACCATACTCCTCGACTAAGGATGCAAAGCGATGTTCCTGCCAATTAGTATTCGCCTTGGGAAGAGAAGAAGTTTTATAAGCCTTCCCTTCAGCGTTTTTGAAAGGATCCATATACTTGAAATATTCCTCCATATCATTCGGAATTTTCTCGGCCGCGACCAACTGTTGAACCCCTTTATAAAAAATCGTCTGAAGAATTTCTCCCGTTTTTCTTTGAACTAAAGGATCTAAGACTGGAGATTCCAAGAATTCTCGTATAGCAGGGATCTTGGCTTCTTCCTGACCTTGGGCATATGCACGCTCGGAGTCTTGCTTCGCCAAATCGAGTTCTATCTTTATTTTCTTTAGCTCCTCCTCAAGGGCACTTCTCTCTTCAACGGACGCAAGCAAGTCCTCTTCTAATGAGGAAGAACGTTTCGTATTAGCCTTTTCGAGCTCCTTCTTTACTTGAGATAACTCCCGCTGGCTTTCTTCTAACTGAGCCCGAAGACTTTGGTTATCAACGAGGATTTGGGCACACGCATCGTGAGCATCCTGTGATTCCTGCTCCAGTAACGCCAAACGATATGTTTGAACGGCGAACAAATCCCCGACCTACAAGACATTTTCGAATATCAATAAAAGCTAGAGATTCTAAAGAAAGAAAAAGGCAAATTTTCACCTCGTGATATGTTCGGGAGAAGTCACTCAAAACCTCAAAATCACCTTTGACGGTATGAAGCAATATATCCCGCTTGAATCGACCAGCCATAAAAATCCTAGCGGCCTTGTCAAATTCGTTCTCCCCACCCGCGTCCAGATCGGACAGAATAGCGCCATCTTCAGGGTATCCAGCAGCTCTGCTACCTCGAAGATGCTCTTCCATAAAGTCTGCCACATCAGGCTCCGACCTACCTTCTCGACATGGAACAGAGTCAGTTTTCGCACCAAAAGGTTTTACCCTCCTTGAGGGCCCGGGATTTCCAGCATTTCTTTTTCGGCTGAGGAGCTTCTCGTACTCCTGGACGCCCTGAATTCGATTCCAAGAGTGCTGGCTATAGCCAACTGATGAAAGAACGGAGGTATCAGGGGAAAACAGAGCTCGGAGTGGTCCGGCAGAGGCGGAATTCAAGGAACTCATGGTACCAACGCCCCTCAGATTGGGAATCGCGACCGGAACGATAACTGAATCTCCGCCCGAATTACTGGTACCTACTCTATCTCCGGATGTACGAGGTAAAGGGTCGAGATAAAATGGTTTATCTTCAGTCAGACTGGCAGCAGATACTCTGAATTCCTCCACAACTCGACCTACAGGGATAATACAATTCGGGTATGGGATTAAAACAAGAAATACTGTTCGGTAAAACCTTAAAGTAGATGAGATAAATAAGCATACTCAAAGAAAGAGTGGCGAAGGGCGGATCACTAGAGACTGGTAGGTTATCGGTCCGCATAACGGGTCCTTCGGAAACTCGACCGGGAAATTTAATCGCCGGGGCAGGATAATCGCAATAGCTCAACCCAGCCAGTCGCAAAACGCCTTCTTGAACCAGGTACCTAGTTTGATAAGGGTTAGACTCCAATCGCCCCAGGAGTTCATCAGAAAGACGATGGCTAAGTTTTTCTCTTATTTTGCGAGAACCGTATGTCCAAGTATTTACGCCGTCCCATCGATAAGGTCTCGTTTTCGAACTACCCTCTGAAACAGGAACGTCAGGGCCCTTCACGAAAAAGAATCTCCTCTTCCAACCTAAAGCTCTCTTTGTTGATATTTTCGTAAGAAAAGGCCGTTTAGACCTTGGACGAACAGACACAAAGCCTACGTTCGAACCTTTGCAGGGATCCATTCGGAATATCTGCCAAAAGTTGCTAAAAGAAGCTTCTTCTCCTTTTGCCTCCATAAGAGTGCAAAACGCTATTATATATGCAACGGAGTGCGGGAGAAGCTGAGCCGGGGAAAGCGAAAAGAAATTCAAAATATTTCTGATAAGAGGAGCGAACGGGATACGCAAGCCACAGAAAAATTGTCCCTCATAAAAGGCTTGACATCCAGCGGGAGGCTCAGTGGCACGTTCGGTGTAAGAAGGAACGACAATTGAAAAACCTTTGGGAAGAAATTTCCCATAATCCGCCTCAAGGTGAGCCCGATCTTTTTTCGAAAAACAACTGGAAGTTTTACTAGCAGGAAGTTCTGACTTACCTGAGATGACGGCTTGTGAAGCTTGCGTATGTTCAAAAATCCTGACAAAAGCACCTTCGCCGATACTACGTTTGTCGACCTCTTTCTCTTCGAGATCCTCGCTCGGATCGTCGTCTTCGTCGTCTTGATGAAATTCCCCATCTTCAAAGTCATCTACAAGCTTAAACAAGGGATCAGATTCTTGGCTCTCCTCAACCTTTTTCTTGCCTCTCGCGCTTCTAGAGCTCGACATAATGGACTAAGAAGTATTTATACAGGAGAAGAATGCTGTTTCGAGCTCAAACACTTCGAGTTCAAGAAAGTTGTTATGTGAAAATATTTTTCAACAAAGTCAACATATATATATACGGGGTTAAAAAGGTAAAATTGCAAAGAGGTCCCCGAGTAACCGCGACGGTTAAACTTACTAAGGGTGAAAGCTTAGGGTCATCCCTCTCAAAATTACCTTTTTGATCCTTCATTCCCTAGAATTGCGGAATATGTCCTTGCAATCTATCCTTAAGATTCTCAGAAGCCCTCCTGGTATTAATCGGAAATTCTGGAAAGCATTTATCAAGGGATCGAACAACGCAACATGATACCTAAAGGGGTATTACTATTTCAGCATTCCCCGACGAGGGTAATTTCAGAGCGCGCCAAAGTATGTTTCTTATATATGCACTCTTTTTCCCTAACTCGGTTTTTATCCCAATGGGTTTTTCCGAGTCAGGTTTTTAACGAGGCATATCCTAAAGACTTACTGAGCGGCTCGTCTCATTGTGGCATGGAACGTACTTTGTACTTCTTCGAGCGTTTGCTTCGCTTCACACTCGAGAAGTGGGGGAGTATTGATGAGGGGTAATTCGGATTCCCTGTTTTTTAGCCTCAACACGATTCGAATAGCTATGAACCCTGTCGCCAGGGACCAAAAGACGAACCAAAGCATGAAAACGGTTGTTTCGAGCTCACGAGGTCGCCGTAGATCGAAAGACACTGTTGGGCCGAGCCCAGGCCCAGGCCCTCTAAGTTGGCTATAAATACTCCACGCATTTATTACACAAAAGGGGGGAATGAACACTCCAACCTTAAGACCGCGGCTCGGTTTATTAGCATAGGACTTATTGTACATGTTTCACCCTCTAGCTTGTACGGCATCCAATAATGCTCGAATAGGACCTTTTGAATACTTGTACTTGTACTCATTCAATTCGAATACAATTACATTTGATCTTTACTTCACTTTATTTATTATTATTGTAATCGTACATCCCACCCCTGATCGAATCAACGAAAACTCGTAAGATCAGTGTGTGAAAAAAAAAAAAAGGGAAAAACTTTACTTATATACTTATTCTTCTTCTACTATCATAGATGTTAGAGATCCATTAACAAGGTGGAATATATAATCCTTCATGCCTCTTTGTTAAAGGCATATATATATATATATATATGATTTCTATTACGTACAGTCTCTCGAAATTTGCCTCACTTTCTGTAGCAAGTCAACTAGAAAGCTCCACTTTTACTAAAGTATATTCTTCTTTCATTTATTAACTATGGGAGAAAAAAAGCATGAGACCCCCTTGTGTTTTGAATATTATTTTTATTACATGGAATCCCCTTATATTTTATAAATGTTGTACGAAATTTCTTTGTATTTCGTGTTACTGGTGCAAAATGGCAACATCTCATGTATCAGCACGCCAGATCTATCTTAAACCTGACTATATTCAATTTAATTATTTTTTAACATGAAACTAAATTGAATTAAATAAATTAATGTTAATTAGAGTCAAAAGTGGTATTTTTGGTACAATTACTCAATACTAGTAGTACTAAAAATTGTACATTTAATACCTTAACTTGACAAATGTATGCATGCAATATTAATACACATCGAATTTTCTTAATTATATGGAAAAGAATTGCAATATTGTTCTAAACTCAAATAATTTGTGCGTTCTTGTATAACGGCCCAAAGGGTAACTAATTATGGTGTAAGGCATGCACACTTAATTATTTCTTGAAGGTGGCATAGCAAGGCTAGCTAGCATCATGTTAACTCTTAATTCTTATATATAATTATATATGGTTTATATATGATGATACAATTAAGAAATATAATATTACAAGACATTTTAGATACTTGTTTTGTTAGTATTAATATCAATTTAAGGTCTTTAATTTTATGGTTCTCATAATTAAAGCAATTCCATCTTTTATGGTCTTTTGAAATATAGGATACAGGTTCCATCATAAGTGTGTAAAGTAGTCTAGCTAGGTTAATATATATCATGAGTTTATTAATTATTAGTTAATAATTATTCCTTGTAATTTACCTTATTCATATATAGTAATTGCTAGCTATTGCAATCAATTTATATGATGATGTATTTTTTATATTTCACACACAAAAAAGGTTCACATGTACATGATGTGGTTCATCCCTTCTTAATTGACAACCAAGTTAATTTGGACCAGGTACAAGCTATATAAGCTGGGTTACTCAACCAAGGCCAACGGGCCAGCCCAATGTTTCGCTCAGGACTATAATTTGGGCTCACCCTTAATTTTTTATTTGAGCCTACTTTTTCTTTTTCTCTTTTTTTTTTTTTATATAATTTGGTTTGTGCTTACCTTTAGTGTTATGGAAATTTCAAATATGAATGTGTATAGGTAGAAGTTAGAAACCTTTTTTTTTTTTTTTTTTTCCAAGGGTTTAATCCCTTTCGAAGCGCGTCGGGCACAAAATGTGAAAATCTTTCCAAACAGGGATTCGAACCTGAGTCCGCTACTTTGTAATGACTAGTCCCTTCCACTATACCAATAACATGTTGGTAGAAGTTAGAACATTTTTTTCTACATCTCTGGACCAAATCTTAGAAACATTAAAATTAGAATCTGAATTTAAATATATATAAATATATTTTTTAATAAATTAATATAAGATATACAATGCATCTGAAATTTCTTCAGTAAATTTCACATAGTTGACTATATGGTTTTCCACCGCAACTCAACGTGGATAACTCCGTTCTTTGAATCTATCAAATGGTATTTCTGGTTTATACGTCCGTTGTGAACCACATCACCAAGATTAATATCAACATGTCCTAAAGATTCCTGTATCAAAATTAAGAGTTTATAATTAGACAAACTGAGTTAATTATGTCACAAATAAGATGCCTCACAAATATATATATATATATATATATATATTTGTGGAAGTACGATCCGATCGACCTTTGAATTGAAACTAATGCCTGCCCGTTTACTCATAACATTTATATGAATCTTCTCTTGGAAAGGAGGCTCTTCAAGCAAGAACTGAAACTCTTCGTTCCACATAGGATTACGAGTTCTCCTCATCATCTGAAAATTTATTAATATTAAATTGCGAATTTCAAAAGGAACAACTAGAAAAGCAAGGGAAAAAAAGATAGGAGTTCTTCACGAATTAGAGCAGACAAAGGGATGAATCTGATCGCGGCAGCAAGATCACACTGCCGCTTACAATATTCCGTCTCGTATTTAAACAAATGAGGATCGAGATAGAATAAAGACTCTACCTTTGATTTCTTCATTTCGCCTCTAAAGATTATCTGCACATAAGGATTATTATGACGCGACCCCTCTACATCTTGTGCACCTTGAACGGTGACTAGAAGTAGACCGGCTCCTTTGGGGCTTTCAATGCTTGATGACCTGTCAATAACACTATATTTCCTACTATAGCCATTCAAACTCCCACTAAAACCATCTTGATCTTCTCTAAAAGGAGCATATGTTAACTCGAGCAAGATTTGTCCTCTGTGCTTTCCTTTGTGAGGCTCACTTATACTTGTATCCTTTAACAAGTCGAGTGTTACTTCCTTTGGCTCGTTCGGAGTTAAGTGTTTCAATGGAAATATTTGAGTCCCCAGCCTATCATGTGTGCCTACCTGTAGTTACAGTGCCAAGATTGAAAAAAATATGTAGAAATTCTTTCAATTTTTTCAAAATCTAGAGATTTAAGATTGAGGGTTAAACCTTGTCCCAGTCGAAGACATTTATATGAAGCATTTGAGATTGAGGTTCTTTCACAGAAAGCTTAAACTCTTCGTTCCACTCAGGGTTCAAGGTCTTCTTTTTTACGGTAGTTTTCCTGACCGGGAGCTTATCTCCACTAAGGCTTAGTTTAACATATGGATCAGATAAACCTAGTAAATCCATCTTCAGAAGCTTCATCGCACGTATAACTTTAACGTGCAGAATTCCAACAGGCTTCTTTACGACAACCGTTGAAGCATCAAGAACTGGTATTTCAAGAGATTTGGGCCAGAGGTACATATTTGCGACTTCCCTTTTCATTCTTTCCTGCCAAAAAGTAAACAAGGGATCATTTGAGTCCGTTTCTTGCAATTACAATGAACAAAAAAAAATCCTTCTTACCTGAACATATCTATAGAGGCCAGGAATGGACATGATGTCTCCTCCCAACACATTTAATCCAAAATCGATATCTGGCTGTTTAAATTGAAAACGAATAGAAAATATTTTAATGAAGGAACAAAAACTGTATGAAAGTTGAAATATAGATATTTTTCTTAATTACCTTTTCCATCAATGAAACGACTATGTTTGCAAAACAAGGTATAGTAGGCACTAGTGGTTTCAAAGTTATCCTTGGTGCAGCAAAAACTCGTAAATCCACCAACTGTAAATTAAATAGCAACATCAAAGCTTCAAAGAAGTACATACTCTTCATATAAACTCAATAAAAGTAGATCTTTCTTCATCGCGGAGTTTCTCTTTTGCACTCTACTGACCTGAACCGAGACTTGTACAGATGAAATAGTTACTTGAACGATAATATTTGGATTGCCAGCCCATCTAATTGCTGGTTCCATGACTAACTCCCTTTCATTAGTCTCAAAGACTTTGAGACCTATCAAGAATAGCAGATATTAAGTTATGTTTGATTCGCACAAAAATCAAATCATAAGGTTCCGTTGGTCGATGCTAGAAAAAGAGCAACATTTTACTCACTGAAATTCAAGAACCAACCATAAAACAATATCTTCAACTTTTGTTGATTTAATACATTTAACTATTCTCTGAAAGAAATCATAATAATCTATAAAAAGGAAGCAACTTGATCAAGTATAAAAGCACAGAAACTAACCGTGTATTGTTGGTGGAAGATTTCCAAGAGTTAAATTCACAAACTCAATAGATTCTATCTTAAATTTCCCAATGTACTCAGCGAATATAGGTTCTGCCATGCTTCTGATTATGCTACAAATTGCCTGTAAGTTGTATCTCACTCGGTTAACTGCGTTTTCAAGTGTAAGAAAGGCCAATAAAATTTACAAATACCTTGTCCAAGAAAGGCCACATATCTGAAATAAATTTGTTTAACCAATCTACCTGCGCAATTGAAAACTATTTTTCATTAGAGTTGATCATGATTGAATTGCATATTAGAGTGACAATGTTTGAAAGATACTTACTCGATCATAATCGGGACTCTTTACCCACAGAGGAATCTCGGGCATAAGATCCTCCAACGCTACCGTATCGAGCTCAGAAAGCGGGATGGTAATTGGATCCTGACATCAATTTAACATAAACAAACTCAATTGATTTATTAACTTTACAATGCAATGTGAGAATATCTCTAAGAATGGACAATTGAACATAAAAAGCGAACAAACAAATTCATAAAAGAAAAAAAAACTAACAAACTAATTCACTAGACTTCTACTTTTCCATTCACATTCATGGTTCAAAAATTCCATATGACCGAAAACACAGAAATATAGAGCAGATTATATTAAATAATTTTCATTTATTTACAAAATCTCCAGAAATTTCTAGAAAATTCCCAACAATTTTTTTAATTATTTAACTGACCAAAATACACTAATTTTATCCAATGTCCAAGGAATCGAAATTTTAATCCATGTTCACATCAAATTCGTGAGAAAGACAAATAAACATAACATATCCCTGTATAAGTACGAGATAAAAACAAAATTAAAATTAAAATACATACAATTCTAAACATCCCATTTTTCTTCTAATCTTCGGCTAAATTTAAAACAGGTCGATACTCAATCATAGATTTTCTTAGTGATTTACATTAAAACTAAATTAAAACATTGCGAAATTAAACTGAATAAAGTTCCAGTGCAAAGGTAGAACAGTAAAACACATACTAAACAGAGTTGCATGTGATTACCTCAACATCTTCATTCTTACAATAAAAGAATAAATAAAATCCAATGAACAGACCAAATGGAAGCCCAATTCCAAAGCCAATAAATCCCAATAAACTGCTCCAAAATCCCATTTTTTTTTTTTAATTTTCAACTTGAAGAAAATGTACAACCTCTTTTTGGGGGTAAGAGAATTTGTACAGATAGGAAATGAGTTGGAATAATAAAAGAAAGGGAAAAAAATATATAGATTGGGAGGAATTTAAAGCATGATGCTCTGTACGAGATTACGATAAAATCGAAGAAGGGAAATTTTCGATGTTAAGTTTTAAATGTAGGAAGAGACTCGAAGGAAACCGCCAAAATACAAACTATACCTATAATTTTGAGTAATTATATTTCCCGTCCTTCCTATTTGAAAAACTATACAAATTATCCTTGAGTTATGTTAAAAAATTTTAGGTCATGCCGACGTCATGAAAAAAGAAAAAATTGATGTGAAAAAAATGTTTAAATAGAGATATATTAGTGTAATTTGTAATTATACTAAATCACGATAACAGATTTAATAAATCTCCTTTATATTTAATGTTTGTCCGAAGAAATAAGGCTCTTTTCATTGTCCATAGCCCATATAATCAACACCACACATTTAAAGCATATCTATTATTGTTGGAGAGAATTGCACTTGTAGTACTAAATTATATGTTGATTCTTAATTGTGGTACCATAAAAATCAAGACTGATATATTTGGTACCAATATTTGAGAAATCGAATCACTTTTGGTACCACCGTTACAAATGGACATTAATTGATGATGTGGCAGTTAAGTGTTATTACAAAATTGATACAATTACTTTCAAATTGACAAAATAATCTCATATCTTCAAATTTATAGAATTTTAGTCCACATGGTTGCTCAATTTCGAAATTGACTCGAATAAGACACGTGCGGACCAATTTAAAATTTTTACTTATTATATTTACATATTTATTAAACTAATTTAGTTTTATAAATAATATTAACAGACCAAATTATATTTTAATATAAATCCGACATGATATAAAAAATAAAATATATTTTTTTCAAAATCTAAAATTTATATGACAGTATTAATATATTAAAAAAAAACCTATCCCCTCCCAACCCCGCCCCCCCATTCGGCGGCCTTGGATCGTCGTTCCTAGGCCGTGGTGACCTGGAATAGGAGAACCTTGGTCGTCGCGACCTGTGATCTGTAGCAGAAACCAGTCCAACGCGGCCTAGGATCGGCGATCCCAGGCCGGCGGTGGCTTGGGATTTGGGTTGGGGGTTAGGAGGGGAGGGTTTAATTTTAAAAAAAATTATAAAAATTTATTAATAATATATAACTTTACTATTTTATTAAATATTAAATATATTAATACTATTATACAAATTTTAGGTTTTAAAAAAAAATATTTTTTGTCGGATTTTATATAAAACATTATTTGATCTATTAGTATTATTTATAAAACCAAATTAGTTAAATAGATATGTAAATATAATAAGTAAAATCTTTAAATTAGTCACCACGTGTCTTATTCGAGACAATTTTGAAATTGGGCGATAATGTGGACTAATATCGTCAGTAAATTTGAATATGTGAGATTTTTTCGTCAACCTGAAGTGTTATGGGGTAGAATTGTCCTTCAAATTGGTCTGCAAATCTTATTCGAGCCAATTTTGAAATCAGACAGCAATGTAGACTAAAATATTCGTTAAATTTGAAGATGTTGGTTTATTTTGCCAACATGAAATGTTATGGGGTAGAATTGTCAATCAATATAAGTAGTGGTATCAATTTTGCAATAATACTTAACTGCCACGTTGGCGGTACTAGAAGTGATTCAATTTCTTAAATAGTGGTACCAAATGTGCCGGCCTCAATTCTTTTGGTACCACAAGTGCAAATATCTCATTATCCTATTTGTTTGGTATCTCAAAAAATTTCGGGCCTATTTGTTTGGCGTTTTCAAAAATTATTTCGTGTTTGAAAAATGGCAATTAAATATGTTTTCTATTTTCTGAAATTAATTTTCCATTTCTCAATTTTTACAAACTATACTACCTCAAAAGTCAAACAAACAAAAATTTTTTTCTCTAAACAAAACCTATACAAACTCACATCTGATTGACATAAATATCTCTTATACATTTCATCTCACATAACAAACATTATTTGATATATAATCTTACATATCTTATATCTACATGATATTCTTCCAAGGACCAAGTCTAGGACTTAAACTCCTAGACCTAGTGGTCCTCCTTTTTTCTCCAATAAAATATTCAAGTTTCTTTATAAAATTATTATCCTTAACCATACATCAACTCCACTTAACCAACCAAATCAAACAAAACAATATTTTCCTTTTCATTTCAATCCACTTATATAAAGTAATTAAAAAACGAAAATTATTTAAAATTAAGATAATGAAGTACTAAATAAATGTGTAAATATACCTTGCATAAATATTACACATTTTATTCTATCATAATTCAAAATTGGATCTCTACATCGCATTACAAATACTAAGAAGATGTCATCGAATTTCAATAAATTAAAATCTTCTGCTAAATCCCACCAGTTCAATAATTCTCAAGAAATTTCCTCTTCCCTTTACTTTCTTATAATATTTGCCCGTAATTCGTTTTGTTTTGTTAAAACTCATAGAAAACCATTTCTTTACCATTTGTTTTGTTAAAACTCATATATTTATACTTATAAGTGTCAACAATTTCGACAATTTCAATTCAGCGGTTCCTGATTTTCTTTCCCATTTAAATTTAAGCCTTTTAATGTAAAAACGTCGTCGCTTTGCCTATATACTGCCGTTTTTGTGCTTTGCCGGATTTTCTTTTCCCTTTAATTTTTCGTCCTCGCCTTTTCTTCGTCCGCGGCTTGTGGGCCCAAAATCCATCGTTTCCTTTGCAATTTTTTTCCGTGAACAGTGGTAGGTGAAACTGTCTTCAGTTGCTTTTCTTCTTCGTTAACATTGAATCAAATTGAGGCAAAGAGACGGCCAATTTTCTGCATTCTCCATTCCAAATTAGAAAAATTGGGTACCAGGTTTTCTCTTGTATTGTTCCCTTTCCCCTTCATATTCAAATCGTCTTTCTTGAAATTGTCTTTGTTTCTCTTCCTCTTGTTATTCACTCGATCTTATTCCCTTATTTCTCCTCCTTCTTCCACGACTCATTTCCTTTTCCTCCAGTGCTCTCCTTCTTCCACCACTCGTTTATTGTTGTTAGTTTAATTTCAATTTCAGCTGGTAATTGATTGGTTATGCGATTCGGTCTTTTTCTCCAAGTTTCGGGCCGTTGATTTTTGGCGGTTTTTGCTCGGGCTTCTGCTCGTTTCTTCCTGGAATCATTCGGAGGTGAGTTTATTTCTTAGTTCATACGATAATTGCTCATCAATCAGCTGTTTCTGTGATTCGGGCTTTTGGATTTCTGCGCTTTTTTGTGGTTTTTGTTGTTGGTTTCGGTTGTTTGGAGTTCGAATTAGATAGTTGTTGCTGCAATTTGGTTTTGTTTTATTCAATTTGGAGGTTTCTTTGTTAATCAGTTTTCGTGGGTCAGTGTGCCAAATAGCGGCTTATTAATCTGTGGAGCATTTTTAACTAATATTGGAATCTTACTTCATATGGTTCTTTTTGTATTTTTCCATCTATATTGAAGTATAAGGAAGGATGAGTGAAGTATGCATTAAATTTTGGCCTTCAGTTTGTTAAAATTTGTGGAAGCCAGTGAGTTCTGGAATTTTAGAACTTTTTATCAGGTTGTAAGTTTAGTTATTACTTGCAGCAGAATTTGTACTAGAAACGCTGCATTAAGGTTGTCTTGTTTGCACTGAATCAGCTTTTGTTGTCATCCTGACCATTTCCATCCAGTTTGTAAAGCTTTCCTCTATTTTATTAAAGTGATATAGGTTTTTACATGCTATTTTTATTCTCAAATTTGAAACTATTGCTTTAGCATTTGGTGATATTCCGAGACGAAGCTTAACCTGAGCCTCGGTTAAGAACGGCAATAATCTACGTTTCACACGGTGCACGATTCCATGGATAGTTTCACAATTGATTTTTACATTCTTATGTGAGACTTTTCATTACGGTAATGCATCTTCATATTCATAAAGGACCTGTGATTACTATACTCCTCAATATGAGGTATTTTCTGAAATTCTCTAGGCTGCTTTAGTTACTGGTATGGTTTAAATTTTTTTACGTGTAAAAAGTTGATGACTATCTTTTTTATTGAAAAAGTTATGCGACTTTAAATGTTTTTGGTTAGTTTTACATAATAAGTAAATATAGTCAAAACAACTTCTGGTTCCAAATTTGTACGACTTTTCCGTATAAAACCTATTTTCCCTTTTCTTCTTATTTGCTAGGCCTGGGCCCTGGAATTGTGCTATAGAAATGGTTGTCCATATTGTTTTTCCTCAACTCTATTTATTTAATGCCTACTGCTTTCCCCTTCTCTTTTAGTTCTTCATTTTCAATATGAAGAAGAGTTGGCCGATTCTCCTAGTCCATTGGAGAGGCATTTATCTCATAGCTGCTTGTCTTACGTATAAAACGTGTCCATGTACTTGACTGAAATATTTTTGCTTTCTGCACGCCCATTTCTTGTTTAAATGCTCAATTTCTCAACAGGGCAGACTTTTGCTACTTTCTTGATTAAATTAGAAATATGAAGTCATATTCTGATTTATCTTTTTTGGTTCCAACACATTATCCTCACTGTAAAAAAAATATCTTGAGTTTCTTTCAATTGTGAAGACACTCTGACCTCTTGAATGTGATATTAGGAGTTCCTCAAACAAATAATGCTGCAAGAACTAATCCAACAGGCGATGCAAGACTACCTTCAATTGCTGGACTAGGAGGGCTTGGTCTTCCAGGAATGGAAAATATGGGCATGCCAGATCCTGCTGCGTTTAGTCAGTTGCTGCAAAATCCAGCAATGGCACAGATGATGCAAAGCTTGCTCTCCAACCCTCAATACATGGATCAAGTACTACTACAATTTCAGGGAAATTGATTTTTTTTTCCCGAAAATTGGCTTCACATTGTACTGAATTGAAATCACAACTTCATTGCAGATTGTAGGCCTAAATCCTCAACTTCGAAGTATGCTTGATATGAACCCTCAATTAAGATAAATGATGCAAAACCCAGAAGTCCTTCGAGGGTTGACATCACCCGAGACGATGCAGGTATAACAACCTACTTTTTGCAATTGCAAATCTCGATACTTTATTTTTTATTCTGTTTACTTGGTGAATGTGCTGCTTTTGGAGAGGAAGGGGAGGCATGAGTTATATAGCATCATGGAATACTCACATCTTACCAATATTAGTGCTGATATGTCTAGCATGATTAGTAAAATTGAATTGCTGTAAGTTAGATGATAAGACCTACTTCAAATTTGTGTCAAAGTTTTACTTTTATCTATCTTTAATGTCCCCAAATTACAACAGGATAGAGCTTATACCTAGGGGTGTGGTTGTGTATTCTTACATACAAAAAATGTATGTAGATACTTATATATGTTTTGTAGTAGATGGTGATACTAAAATTTTACCACAACACTATCAGTGGATATATGACTATTGATAATGACAAAGCAATTATCCTGCCCGAGTAAATTTGCTCTTTAGCCTAATTTTTCCTTCTGGTCAAGGCAAATATTTAGACACCCTTCATCCTAGCTCCTCCACTGGAGATACCAGTGGCTGACAATGTCAACATTAAATCCTCCTTGAATCCCCCACCATGATGATCATACTTAAACAACCCATGATCGATTTTCCTTTCAATCTTGATTCACGGAAGGACATACTCAACAAATTGTTGTTGCTGTCTGCACTTAGTTCAAGCTGATCCCAAGGACAGATTTTTGGTGAAGCTTGTTGGGTCAAAAGTATAGTGGTTTAATATGCACTTCTTGGCACATTTCTGGCTGCTGGATAACTCCAGTGCCGTAGATTGCAATAGAAACATATTCAGTGATTCTGAAGCTTTTTGAATAGTTTGGGACAAGGATTGAACACTCGTTTTATTTGATTCTTTTATTCAATACTGATTATCCCAAGGATTTCTACCTCAGCATTTTTTTTTTTAATTCAGATTCAGTTTATTCTTTGGTTCATCTCAAACTTTATCATTTCAGGGAACCCAAGCAGGTTTTCAAAGTACTCATTTCAAATAATATATGCACCAGTAGAATCAACACAAAATGCCTTTTGGATAAGATTTGTGCTATAAATATTATGAGTTATAGCTGTTGAGTAATGCTTACTTTTCAAAAACCATTTATAAGATTTTATGATGACGATTCTTGTCCTCACCACTTGTTGAAATGTACTGTTCAGCAAATGATGGCTTTGCAGCAACAGCTCTCTCAACTTAATCGGCAGCAATCAAACCCGTGAGTGTGAAACAACTGTTTTAATTGTAGTATTGTGTATTCCTCTCTATCAACTTTATGAGTTTATTTTGCATTATGCTGGTTTCTTGCTGTTCTATTCGGAATTACTATAACGAGTACATTTCGTGTTCTTAATTCTATGAAGAAAGTTTATTTTAGCAGCTGTATAAAATTATCTGAAGCTCTATTCATGTTAAATTTGATGCACATAGGTTTTAAATAAACTTGGTGAATCTTCTATCAAATATGTTCTTAGTTCTTTCGTATACCATTCTATCAGAGTTAGTCTTTTAAATACTCATATGCATGTTGGTACTTGAAACTACTACACTTATATTTATTAGTTGTCATAGACATATCACCATTTTCAATGATCATCTTGTCACTTGCCTCTTTTTTTTTTTTTTTTCCTGATGTAGGATCTCTCTCTCTCTCTCTCTCTCACACACACACACACACGTAGAGGCACTCATTTTCGGCATAGATTGTTTTATGTGACTGTTCTTTATTTTTTAATAAACTATCACACATTTCTCATCACCCTATCCAATGCAGGGAAGGAGCTCAGGCTGGGCAGGGTGGAGGTACATGACATTTTCCTGCTGAAACTCAGTACCCGCATAAGGTAGTTGTTTATTGTTTTATACCTCTGAATTAATTGAGAGTGTAAAAACATCAGTCTATGTTCTATTTATTAGTTTTCTATTTCAGATTGCTGTTTCTGTGCGATGCTCATGCGGATACTTGCATTCACCGAATGAAAATTATCAAGACAGTCGTCAAATGTGTTCTGGCATTGCACAAGCTTGATCTTCGGGTGGTATTGTTGTTTATGAATCCCTTGAATTGCATGGCCTCCTTGCCGTTTAAAGTTGTAATTTAGCTGTTACTTATCTATAATTACTATTAATAGTTATTGCAGTTAGGTGTTGTTGTGGCTGGCCCTCATGACTTCTCCTTATGTGTTGATGACTTGGCTTATCAGATTACCCAATTATAGTTTTAATAATCTACATGCGTGTCTGTTCATTAATTATTCTTGTTTTCTGTGTTTCGATCATGGTTTCTAAAACTGTCTGTTTACAGATTTCCTGCGGTGATGTGCATCTGCCTTCTTCTCATATTGCTCTGTCTATTTCTTCTGTTGGTTTGATTAATATTGTTGAGTGATGCTACTGCAGATTAAACACTCAGAAGGTGTTAAGGGCTTCATCTGTCACGTCTATGCAAAGTACCATCTTGGATAGAGTTGTGCGGTAAGCTCAATTCAATGTAAGCCCAAGAAGCCTCTTAAGTCCAACTAGCATTTCACCGGATTTTTTCTCGCCGGAAGTTGTGGGATTGTCAATTTTCAAAGTTAACGGGGATTAATTACAATTTTTTAAGTGAACAGGGGTGTTTTCCATCTTTTGGTTGGGGTATAATTGTCGGCTTGAAAGGGTTTTTTTGGCTGATAAAATTTAGCACAGGGGACTTCTTAGGTAATAAAAATAACACAAGGTTTTTTTGGCTAATGCAAAGCACAGGGGGTTATTTTGCATTTCACTTGTTAGTATATACATAATTGTTCTATTGCATAGAAGGCAAACTGATTTGCACATGATTTTTATTTTTAATGCAATATTTTAGCTGGTAGGTTGGCCTGAGGGTGGAAGAGAAATAGTTATCGGTGGATCAAATGTTACTCTTGGATATTTCAAAAATGAGGAGAAAACAAATGAAGTCTACAAGGTAATTAATTAATTATTTGTTTGCATTTGTCAAATAATGTAAGTTGTTAGGCTTGTGAAGGTGTATTTACTCTTTTGTATAAAAGGTGGATGAGAGAGGAATGAGATGGTTCTATACTGGTGATGTCGGTCAATTTCATGCTGATGGTTGCCTTGAGATAATAGATCGTAAAAAGGATATTGTTAAACTTCAACATGGAGAATATGTATCTCTAGGCAAGATAAATAAATATCCAAAATATACATGTTTTGTATCCATAAATTATAATATTTACTCTAATTGTTAGCCCATACGTGGACAATATCATGTTGCATGCCGAGTCTTTATATAATTACTTTGTTGCTCTGGTGGTGGCTTCACAGGCCAGTTTGAAAGCATGGGCTTCAAGTTAAGGGATTGTATATTCTGCTTTTTCAGATTTGTGTGAAAAAGAAGAAACTCTAAAGGAAGTCTCCAGTTCATTACTTGAGGTATTTGTGCTCACTTTGGCTGTAACCAAGTCGAGTTTATTTTGGTCTAATTTGATTCACTTATTGGCTTGAGATTTTGTTTGACTTGCCTTGATTTTAAATGCACCATGTTCACTCGACCTTTAGAATAAATGTATATATATGCTTGAAACACATTCCAATATTATGCATTTGAAGTTCTTGGTAGTATATTTTAAGTATTACAATTTAAAATCCCTTATTATTCCTGTATCAACATTTGATCCTTAATTTATGTTACAAAAATGTGATTCTTCAAATTAGTTGTTTTGACTTGTTTCATGCAAGCAGCAAAGACTGCGCGATTGGAGAAGTTTGAGATCCCTACAAAGATCAGGCTACTGTCTGAACCTTGGACACCAGAATCTGGTCTTGTCACTTCAGATTTGAAGCGCAAGAGAAAAGTGATTAGGAAAACATTCTCTGATGATCTTGCCAAGCTATATTCCTCGTGATTCATGGCTTCATGTAACCAAAAATACCCTATTTTGCAGGCTGTAGAATTCTTTAAATCTTGAAAATACACTACTTTCTTCCTAATACTCTTTTTCTTCCTAATACTCTTTCTGTAAGAAACCTTTGAATTTTATATATGTTCCTGCCATTGCTTAGGACATTTTATGGTTATTGTTTTCATCATATATAATTAAGGTGTAAACATTTCAAGTAGTAGAACATATTCAAGTTTAGTTGGATTTTCATTATCGATTTTGATGATTTTTAATCATGCCGAGCTTGAATGATTTTAAAATGACTCGAAGCAAATTGAGTTCAGATACTTTGATGAGTTCAAATTGAATTTGCTTGCCTAATCGAGTTTGAACCAAGCTTTTAAAACTATTTCATGATTCATGAAGTTTAAGTTTGGTTTAGGCAAAATTGCAAAAATGGTCTCAAACTAATCATTGATTTTGGATTTTCGTCCCAAACTATTTAATTTGGCGAATTTCGTCCCATAATTTAATATTTTTTTGGAATATCGTCCCACCATAATTATAAGATGGAATTGCGCATTTGCGGATGAATTATCACATGGCTATTTAATGGTCATGACATGGTAAATTATAACATGAATAATTATATAATATTGCAGAGTTCTTCCCAAATTAATTACATAATTGAACGTCATTTTCATTAACTTAGAAATTTAATATTGAGACTAAATTCATACAAAATGGTAAATTGTGGGACGAAATTTTGCGATTTGATATAGTTTGGGACGAAAAATCAAAATTAGTAATTAGTTTGGGACGATATTCCAAAAAAATATTAAATTACGGGACGAAATTCGCCAAGTTAAATAATTCGGGACGAAAATTCAAAATCAGTAATTAATTTGGGATGTTTTCTGCAATTTTACCTTTGGTTTATTATAGTTTAAATGTTAATTTGTTACATGTGTATATGTGGTAATATAGATGAAGGGGTAGATATTTGTTATTATTTTTGAATAAATAACACTCTCTTCGTCCCTTGATTTTTTTTTTTTTTTTTTTTTTATTTTAGTTTTAGGTTAGAGTTTGAGGTAAGAGTTGAAAAAATAAAACTTTTTGATATTTTTGCAAATAAAATCTTAAAATTTGTGATTAGGAATTAATTGAATCGAATTATTACTTTAAGTGAAATGATATTTTTACAAAAATTAATTTTTTTTCTTATGAAGAATAGTTTTATTTTGAAATTTTCCTAAGTAAGAAATTAGGAAAGAGTTTTAGAGACGGAGGGAATATATAACTTGAAGAAAACTTACTCTGCACGTTTCTGATCTACTATTTCCACCTAATTGTCATCTACTTGAATTTAACATTTCAACTCTTAATTAGACCATCTTTTTTCCATTTATATTATATCACTCTTTTTTAACAGCAGCTAGCAAAAGCCCAATTGGAAATTGATCCCTCTATCTAGAAAGTCAATTTGACGATCGGTAAAGTCATTTTAGAAGGAAATTACATATGTACCTTAAGACCAGCATTTGCGTCGCACGTGATCATGCTTTATGGAATATAGCAGGATTTTGCTAAAAGTGGCACAAATACAATGCAAACAACGATATGTAAAAATCACGTTGGTTATTGAAACCTTTTGAGAGGGTGTTCAATTAAATCGTCAAATTGTTCCAATCGATTGTCCTAATTCAAATCGATCGCAATTTGCGGGTTGAATGGTGAATGAATTGGTCTTGAATTTTGTGGAAAAAAAACCGCAAATTATGATTGGGCTTGAATTTATATTTAAAAAATTGCACCCAACCGTTTGTATATAAAACAACAAATTTTTTTTTTATTATTTAATATAATTTAAGCAAATATATATTTTTATTTTACAGTCTCAACCTCAAAGCCTAATTTATTCCCTAAAATTACTCGACACAATTTATTGAAAATTCAAGTTAAATTCTAGCAATTGACAACCACAAATATCAACTTTAATAATTAAAGTGTTTTCTATTTTTGTTTATTGTTTGAAAAAGGAGAGAATTAAATTTTTGGTAAACTATAGGTCAATTCTCACTTTTGGTACTGAGGTTTATGGGTCAAACACATTTGGTACAGAGTTTTAACAAATTGTAACACATTTGGTACATCAGTTAAAAATTACCATTAAGTGATGAAAGTGACAGTTAGGTATAACTATAAAGTTGATGTCATTACTTATGTTGGCTGATAACTTTACCCCATAATATTTCTGATTACCAAAAAAACCCCACATCCTGCTTTCGAATCAATTTAAACATAAAAAGTCTCATTTCATCATAAAAGTATAGTTTTTCCAATTACTTGAAAATATTTTTCAACTATATCCACAATCTTGGAATATTTTATCAAACAGGTATATTTTTTCTATCCTCATGTAATTTTTATTATTTTTAAAAAAATTATTATATTTTGTATACTTTCCTTATGTAACTGTTGGAAAATTTCAATGGTTATGTGAGCCTAATATGTTAATTTGGTGTGTATTGCTATTATAAAGTAAAGTCCATAATTATGTGGTCTAATTATGTTAACTTTTGGACTATGGGTATTAAGTTTATCATGGAATAAAAGTGTAGATACCAGTTTGTGATTTTCAATTTGATGAAGGGCCAAATTGAAAATAATAGAACATATACTAACCCTAGTAGGTTATTATATATAAGGGGTTATGATCCCCACTTGTACACAACACAATAACAAAATATAGAGTTACATAACTCATATTCTCTGCAATCCCTTTCTGCATGAGTATTAAGGTTCTAAGGTGTGCATCAAGTGGAAGATCATAAAATCCATCATCACTATATCATCAATAACATCAAGATTACTGGCATGAATCAAGGTAAGTTTCCGCTACATTAAAGTTTTAGATCTACTTTTAATCTCTTGACAATCGACATGGTTAGGCAATATGGTTTTCGGTATTAAATCGAATTAGATCTAATGATCATTATGTTTATGTATTCGATTTAGATACAACAAGTGGTATCAGAGCATCCATGTTCGATTACTTGAGATTTTCATAAACTTATGTTTATGATATATGAAAATATGAATTTGGTTCTTAAGTTTAAAAGATCTAGATTATGCATATTATGATTTTTGCTATCTTGATCTTGTTTATAAAAACTTTAGAATTTCATGCTTTGTAGATCTTGATTATGCAAATTAGGGTTTATTGCTTTCTTGATCTTGTTTTATAAAGATTCAGTTTCATGTTTTATGTTTATGAAATTAAAGTTGTTTTATGGATTTATTGATTTTTCGCATGATACCTAAGTTAAGCCTAATAGAAATATATTTTCTTGACTAGGATTATCAAACTTTAGTTTAGATTTCTCGTTATGGATTGAGGAATTCTGACATAATTTATTATTATTTTCAAGTAAATAAATAATACAGTAATTAAGAAATTAAAGAAAAGGAAAATTGAGTTTATGGCTTTATTCATCTCTGCTGCCAAGCCGTCGCTGTCAATCCCACAGCTGTCACCACTTGTTGTATCTAAATCGAATACATAAACATAATGATCATTAGATCTAATTCGATTTAATACCGAAAACCATATTGCCTAACCATGTCGATTGTCAAGAGATTAAAAGTAGATCTAAAACTTTAATGTAGCGGAAACTTACCTTGATTCATGCCAGTAATCTTGATGTTATTGATGATATAGTGATGATGGATTTTATGATCTTCCACTTGATGCACACCTTAGAACCTTAATACTCATGCAGAAAGGGATTGCAGAGAATATGAGTTATGTAACTCTATATTTTGTTATTGTGTTGTGTACAAGTGGGGATCATAACCCCTTATATATAATAACCTACTAGGGTTAGTATATGTTCTATTATTTTCAATTTGGCCCTTCATCAAATTGAAAATCACAAACTGGTATCTACACTTTTATTCCATGATAAACTTAATACCCATAGTCCAAAAGTTAACATAATTAGACCACATAATTATGGACTTTACTTTATAATAGCAATACACACCAAATTAACATATTAGGCTCACATAACCATTGAAATTTTCCAACAATCTCCCACTTGGGCCATATATGTTATCATATAAATGTGTAAATCCTTATGAGCTCAAAATTTGCAATTATTTCCTTAGGTATTTTAAACAATCTCGTCCATTGATTTAGTCGGCAAAGGACTAAAGGAGCTTTCGTCACAAATAGTGTAACTAAACCCATCAGTAATCACATATACCAACAAAACCAAATGACATAGATCTATCATGGAGCGTAGCATGAAAATTACATGTAATGTGATCTTAAACATGCCTATTTTCAACTGATCCTCCTTAATCTTTATTGAGATCAACTTTAACATAATCGTACATAGAGTAAAAAAAAAAACTGTAAACTTTATTTCTGCAGAAATATCCAAATATACAAATGGATCCAAAATTAACGACATATAGAGCAACTAAATCACAAACTCCCACTAAAATCTGATATCCTTATTTAATATTACACCCATAAGAGCAGTATGCTCAGGAAGACCTTCAGGTTGTAATACTTTAATTAGCGGAACCGTAATCATGGAGTTTGTCCCAATATGCTCTATGAAAGTCTGTCAACTATGTACTCTTTAGTTTACAACTAGGAACTTTGCGTCAATATGCATTGACTTTGATGAGCTTCTATTGTTGTCATAATATAAGATTGCTAAGTTATTGTCACAACATATCTTTGGTGGTCTTTTTAACCGAATCATAATATGCAACCTAGTGACAAAACTCTTCAATCACACAACTTGATTGGATGCCTTATAACAAGCTACAAACTTTTATGCCAAGATGGAGGAAGCTACGAGTGTTTGTTCGATAGTCTTTAACTAGATAGCTTCTCCAGCTAGCAAACAGTTATAGCATTATGTGGATCACCTAATGTTTTGGCATCCACAAAAAATCAGAAATCAGAATATCTTATGATCTCTAACTGGTCTGATTTCCGGTATGTAAACATGTAGTTTTTAGTTCTTTGTAAATACTTTTAAAATTCTACCGGTTGCTTTCCAATGATCCATCTTAAGATTTCTAAAAGAATCTGCCAAGCATCCCAACAATAAATGCTGTGTCAGGACGTGTACAAATTTGAGCATACATCAGACTTCCAACTACTTAAGCGTAGGGAACCTTTTGCATTTCTTTAACTTCAAGCTCATTTTTAGGGCACTGATCGAGACTAAATTTGTCTCCTTTAGCGATAGGGGTATCTTCTGGTTTACATGCATGTCATGCACATTTTTTTATATAGTTCTTTTGTGATAATCCAAGGATACCTCGAGTGTTGTCTCTATGTATCTGAATCCCTAATACAAAAGAATTTTTCCCCATGATCTTTCATCTCAAATTTCTTTGAAAGAAATTTCTTGGTTTCGTGCAATATATGTATATCATTAGAGGCAAGTAGTATGTCATCAACATATAAAACAAAAAATACAAATTTACTCCCACTGAACTTTTGGTAAACACAATCTTCAACAGTGTTTATTTCGAAACCAAATGAGACAATTACTTAATGAAATTTGCATTACCATTGACGGGAAGCCTGCTTAAGTCCATAGATGGATTTTCTTAATTTGCAAACCATTTTCTTTGGGTCTCCAGACACAAAGTTTTCCGATTGCACCATATAGATCGTTTCATCAATGTCACCATTTAGAAACGCCATCTTAACATCCATCTGATGTAATTCAAATGCACAACAGGAGCCATAATCGTCCTAAAAGAGTCTTTCGAAGATACCGGAGAGAAAGTTTCTTTATAGTCGATGCCTTCCTTTTGAGTAAAGCCTTTAGCTACAAGACGGGCTTTATATCTTTCCACATTACCTTGTGAATCCTTCTTGGTTTTAAATATCCATTTGCAACCAATTGGTTTCTTTCCTTCAGGTAATGGGACAAGATCCCAAACTTGATTGTCTTGCATAGACTTGTACTCATCGTTCATGGCTTCAATCCATTTGAGAGAATTAATATCTTGCATGGCTTGGCGGAAGTTGACTGGATCATTTTCCGTCGATCCATTATGTTCCTCATTTTCTTGAACAACACTATATAATCATCTATTATAGCCATCTTTCCTCTCTCTCATGGATCTTCTTAAGGATGGTTGTTCTTGAGGTTGTTGAGGTTGAACTTCAGGATCAATTATCTCAACTTCAGTTGGGGTTTGATCAACATTGTCTTGTTGAGGTTCCAAATCTGCTTCTCGATTAAATACAAGAATGAAAACCTGAACAATATCAGAAGCAGTAGTAGGAGTAGTTATTGATTCCTCCTCAAAGACAATGTTTCTAACCTTATTTCTCCCCCCAAACTCAACATCCTCAAAAAATATTGTGTTTCCCGTTTCAAAAATTGACCTTAATGTGGGATTGCAAAACTTAAAGCCCCTAGATCGTTCAGAGTATCCAATAAAGTAGCTGCTCACTGTTTTGGAGTCCAATTTTCCTTCTTTAGGCCTATAAGGCCTAGCTTCAGCAGGACATCCCCAAATGTGAAAATGCTTTTAGACTAGGTTTGTGGCCTGTCCAAAGCTCATAAGGTGTTTTGGCGGCTGCTTTAGTTGGTACTCTATTCAGAATGTAAGCTGCTGTCTTTAGTGCTTCTCCCCAGAGTGATTCCACATGCAAGGTTTTATTATAAGAAGTAATAGTATCAAGTAAGTATAGGTTATCATACATACTTAATGAACCAATTCCAATTATATTGGAATTTAAAGAAAGACTGAACTTACTGTTTCCAAAAGAACAATGATAACCAAATTTGTTCAATAAAGAAACAGAGACCAAGTTTCGTCTAAAAGACGGCACGACAAAAGTGTCTTTCAAATCCAAATAATGGCCAGTTCCTAACAATAACCTAAAAAGACCTATTGCTTCTACTTCTACCGATTTTCCATCGCCCACAAAGATGTGTCTTTCAACATCATTTGGCTTTCGGTAGCTTAGGCAACCATGCATAGAAACACTTATGTGGGTAGTAGCACCAGAATCTAACCACCAAGTATTTATTGGTACTGAAGCTAAATTAACTTCAGAACAGACCAAATTAAAGAAAGAACCTTTAGCAGCATTATTTTCTGATTTTATTTTATTGCCCAAGTTATTCCCATTGAGCATGAAAATGCGATCATTATTCTCAAATAGTGAATTGATAGATACAGTAATAGCAGACATGATAGCTGTTACAAAGAACGGATTTTAAGTTAGACACATGTTCACAAATTGAATAATTATAGAATAATTATTTACTTTATGAAAGACATTAATTCAAATAATTATTAAATACATAGCAAGATACCTAACACAACATTAATATCAAGTCTTTGGACAGTAATATTAATTGTAAGTGGTACTCTTGTTGTAGTGATCGAATGTTGAAAATAAATCCTGTCAAATAAAGAGTCTATCTTTGGATCGACTAATTACCCACATGGACACCTAATAATAATCACACATTCATCACCACAGGTGTGTATGCAATTCGGCCAAACATTATCCTTCCTTTGGGCCGGTTTAATATTCGCATGAATTTGCATACACTAATTCATCTTAACATTCTCAATAAGTCAATCTACACAAGAGAGGTCACTTTGGCGACGTGTTGCTTCAATTGGTTATATTGAATGTCAGACTGACTGATAAAGTCACTGTTATGTATCAAAATTATTCGAATTTTATTGCCAAACCAGACAATTTCCTTAAACTAAAGTTTTTTAAATTAGCCAAACAGGCCCTTAGGAACAGTAATTTCGAATTTTGCAGAGCCAAACAACCTCTAACCAATTCTATCCAGATTTGGTCCAGAATAAAAATAAACCAGCCAGATCCGATATAAAACTATCAGATCATATCCAAATAATCCGACCCGAACGATTGTCTTCTTCAACCCGTTTCTATATTTTGTTATTGTGTTGTGTACAAGTGGAAGATCATAAAATCCATCATCACTATATCATCAATAACATCAAGATTACTGGCATGAATCAAGGTAAGTTTCCGCTACATTAAAGTTTTAGATCTACTTTTAATCTCTTGACAATCGACATGGTTAGGCAATATGGTTTTCGGTATTAAATCGAATTAGATCTAATGATCATTATGTTTATGTATTCGATTTAGATACAACAGTAACTAAATCAAGAAAAACTATAAACTTACAAGACATTGCTGTTCAAATCGTAAATGAACTAATTTATTAAATTTATTCATCATACTTTTACTCGAATCTATTAAGCGCAACAAAAAATTTAAATTTTATAAGCAACTGCTCCATATAAATTACAAAATTTTACCCTTGCTTAGACTATTAATTCCATCTTATAGGACCGCTCCTAAGCTTCTCATAATATCACACTTTATTTTCTATCCTTTCAATCATTTCATACAAAGCTAATCGAAGCAAGTGCAAACTCAAAACAATTTAAAGGTAAACTTCAAAATAACCCAAAAGTATGGGCGCAAAGTGCAATTTCCACATAACTTTATCTCACATCTAATTTTTTTTAATAAAATAATAATAGAAATGACTGTTAAAATCTGGAAAAGTTACAAAATCTCTTAAAAAAATAAACATGAAAAGTGTTTTTGTAACATAGGAGAAAATTTGCTATTTTTTTAATAACAATTACAAGATAAATAGCCAAATTATAATTAAAAATTTTATAAGATTATGGGAGATAAAATACTCAAATAAGAGGAAATAAAATTGAATCTAATGAACATCACATTGACGATATCCTATGGTACAAAATTTACATTTTTGTACCTAATTGTACCAAAAGTACAAGTCAGTCTATCCTATGCTAAAAAAAAAAGTAATTTTTTATTATATTTTGTTTACTCTCCTTATGAAACTAAATCAAGAAAAACTATAAACTTATAAGACATTGCTGTTCAAACCATAAACGAACTAATTTATTAAATTTATTTTAAGCGCAATAAAATTTAAATTTTATAAGTAACTCCTCTATATAAATAACAAAATTTTACCCTTGCCTACACTATTAATTCCACCTTATAGAACCGCTACTAAAGTTCTCATAATATCACACTTTACTTTCTATCATTTCAATCATTTCATACAAAGCTTATCAAAGAAAGTGCAAACTCAAATCAATTAAAAGGTAAATTTCAAAATAATCCAAAAGTATAGGCGCAAAGGGCAATTTCCACAAAAATTTATCTTACATACCTGTCTATTACATCGACAATAATATCCACCTACACTTCATTTTCTGGGTTAAATTTTCTTAATAAAATAATAATAGAAATGGATATTAAAATCTGGAAAAGTTACAAAATATTTTCACCAATCCAAAATAATTTAAAATGAAAATGAAAAATGTTTTTCTAACATAGGAGAAAATTTGCTAATTTTTTAATAACAATAAGAAGATAAACAACCAAATTATAATACAACGGGGTAAAGTGCCACATAAATTTTTTATAAGATAACGCGGGATAAAATACTCAAATCAGAGGGAATAAAATTGAATCTAATAAACATCACATTAACGGTTAACCGACATAAACTCAAATAAAAAATGTGAAATATTAGCAAAACTCCATTTATTATTTATATTATCAAAAATCGCTCTGTGTTAACTGGTAAAACACCCCTATACACTTAAAAAATATGACAATAACACCCCTTAACTTTCAAAATTAGCAGCACCCCTTCTTATCCTTACGATTTATGATTTTAAAAACTTTTCTTATAACACCTTCTAGATGTAATGGAACGCAACATCCTTCAAGTAAACAGTTTCCAGTAATTATTACTTCAAACAATATGCTCGCAATAACAATATCTATGCTGTATATCTCAATTTCAGTAAGTTAGTTATACTCTCTAGCTGAAGAAAATAATATGCTTCATTAAAAAAATTACAACGGGTAAATTGTTTTCTTCAAAAAAATCTCATTTTATCATAAAAGTATAGTTTTTCCAATTTTTCCAAAATATCTTCCAACGGGAAAATCTATTTTTTGGTACCGTAGAATAGGCTGACTTGCACTTTTGGTATCCAATTTCTTTACAAAGTTGACGACACTTAATCCATTTTCATTATGACAATGTGATTTTTTACCCATTGTATTATGATAAATGTCGCAATTTATCCCCCTATGTTAAATAAAATAGTTTACATGCATACTCTCAATTTCGGCAAGTGAGTTACAATCTCCAACTGAAGGGGGTAAATTACTTCATTAAAATTTTACAAAGGGTAAATTTATTTTTCTCAAATTATAAAGGGATAAATTAAACATTATGCATTTCATAAGAGGTAAATTACCATTAACTTTGTAGAAAAATTGGCATTGGTACAAAAATTGCAACAAAAACATATCCTATGGTAAAAAATTTGCATTTTGGTATCCAATTGTACCAAAATTACAAGTCAGCCTATCCTATGGTACAAAAAAAGCAACTTTTTATTATATTTTTTACTATCCTTATGAAAATAAATCAAGAAAAACTATAACCTTATAAGACATTGTTGTTCAAACCGTAAATGAACTAATTTATAAAATTTAAAGTGCCACATAAAACTTTTATAAGATACTCAAATCAGAGGGAATAAAATTGAATATAATAAACATCACATTAACGATTAACCGACATAAACTTATATTATCAAAAATCACACTGTGTTAATTGGTAAAACACCCCTATATATTTGGATAGGATTTGAGGGATCCATAGATCAGCAGCTTAATCTTCCCAACAAGATCCTCTTTTAGGAGCTCTATTCTATTCAACCCAATCTTAAACCATAAAATATAAAAGAGACCTGTAGGTGAAAATCTAATGAAATGAAATGGAAGATAATAAGGGAAGGCTACATATACATACATATATATATGAAAGGATTTAATATGAGTTATATAATGGAAGGAATGGAAAGAGGGTTTACTCCCTACATAATATACTCCTACTAATAAATAATAATAAGAATAAGAATGCAAACTCTCAATTTCGACAAGTGAATTACAATCTCCAGCTAAAGGGGGTAAATTACTTCATTAAAATTTTACAAGGGATAAATTTACTTTTCTCAAATTATAAAAAGATAAATTAAACATTATGCATTTCATAAGGGGTAAATTACCATTAATATTGTAGAAAAATATCCTATGATAAAAAAAAAGCAACTTTTATTATATTTTGTTTACTCTCCTTATGAAACTAAATCAAGAAAAACTATAAACTTATAAGACATTGTTGTTCAAACCGTAAATGAACTAATTTATTAAATTTATTCATCATACTTTTACTCAAACCTATTAAGCGCAAAAAAATTTAAATTTTATAAGTAACTCCTCCATATAAATAACAACATTTTACCCTTGCTCACACTATTAATTCCACCTTATAGAACCGCCCCTAAACTTCTCATAATATCACACTTTATTTTTATATAATTTTCAATCATTTCATACAAAGCTTATCGAATCAAGTTCAAACTCAAAGCAATTAAAAGGTAAACTTCAAAATAACCCAAAACTATGAGCGCAAAGTGCAATTTCCACAAAAAATTATCTCACATATCTGTCTATTACATCGACAATAATATCTACCTACACTTCATTTTCTAGGTTAAATTTTCTTAATAAAATAAAAAATCTTTTCACCAATCCAAAATAATTTAAAATGAACAAAAATAAGAAGATAAACAACGAAATAATAATACCACGGGGTAAAGTGCCACATAAAACTTTTATAAGATTACGGGGGATAAAATACTAAAATCAGAGGGAATATAATTTAATCTAATGAACATCACATTAACGGTAAACCAACATAAATTCAAATAAAAAGTGTGAAATATTACCAAAACTCCCTTTATTATTTATATTATAAAAAATCACCCTGTGTTAATTGGTAAAACACCCCTATACACTTAAAAAATATGACACTAACACCCCTAAACTTTCAAAATTAGCAGCAACCCTTCTTATCCTTACGATTTATGACCTTCTGCATGTAATGGAACACAACATCCTTCAACTAAACAGTTTCCAGTCATTATTACTTCAAATAATATGCTCGCAATAACAAGATCTATGCTGTATGTCTCAATTTCAATAAGTTAATTACACTCTCTAGCTGAAGAAAATAAATTGCTTCATTAAAAAAATTACAACGAGTAAATTATTTTCTTCCCAAATTATAGAGGCATAAATTAAATACTATATATTTTATAGAAAATAAATTAACATTGACTTTAATTTGTCAAAAAAATAAATATGGTACCAATATTGCAATGAAAACCATCTTATGGTACAAAAATACTCTGATAGTTTCATTAATACTTAATAATCACACACAAATTAAATAAATAATATTAATAACAATTACTAAGACTCTTTCTTAATCCAAAAACCAATTCCTTTTTTATAACTGATTCTCAGAACATCATGAAGCCTATAAATAGAGCAGAAAGTTACATATTTCTTATTCTTTAGGCCAAAAAAATAAAAATCAGATAAATGCATGACTTAAATCATCTTGGCTATTTATTTCCATCCATTGAGCAAAATTATCATCTTCTCCTTAAAAAAACATGGAAAAGTTTCTATTTTTTAATTAAGCAAAATGAAAATAACATGTAATTCCAAGACTATTTGCTTGCCTTAAACTCTATTATTTATCTAAATTCAGTAAATTTTATTACAATTTATGAACATATATATGAAAAAAAAAATTATGATAAAAAAAAAAAAAAAAAATTATGATAAATAATAAAAATTACACTTTCAAATTTTCAATCATAAAATTAAACTCAAGAAATACCATTACACAGGGTACCAATCACCGCGCCTTGCGTGGTGTACCCCCGCCTAGTATATATATATATATGTATATTGGGACTAAGATAATGCAATAATTTGGTTGAGAAATTTCACTACAAGAAGAATGAGCTTAAGTGACAAAAAAATCAAGCGATAATATAGAAGTTGTCACTCTTTGTATGCAAGTAGTGATAAAAATATTAATTTTCTCATAATAAAAATGATGACAAGTGCAATTGTGACAAAATATATTTTTAAGTTGTAACTAATAACTATTAATCACAAATATATGATGAAATAAGTTGTCACTATTGACAATTATCGACACTCTTTTAGTGACAACATAGTGACGATAAATATTGTCACTATGGTTTAGTGACAACTTTTTAGTTGTCACTTTTGAGCTATCGCTAAATGTCAGTAATGACAATTTTTTTACAATTCTTGTCACTAGTATGTTTATGAATATTATTTTAGTGACAATATTTGAGTTCTTGTCACTTAATATATATAATAAATGATAACTTTGACATTGTCATATAAAACTGTATCACTAAAATTATTTTTTTGTAGTGATTATAAAGGGATAATAATTAAACATCTTTTTTTAGTACTTTATTTTAAAATTCATTTTTTATTTTTTTATGAAGTGTTACAAATTTCGATACATATTCTTATATTATTTGTCAATAATACATCAATAATAGTATTGTATTATTTACATGAAAAAAATTAACTATCATAATTCCATACAATGAACTTAATGTAAAATAAGATTATAACATGTGCAAATTTTTATTTTAGTTGGTCAATTATATGAATTTTAAATAATTTTATTTTCTATTTTTTTTATTAGTTACATAATTGGATTGAAATGAAAAGGAAAATATTGTTTTGTTTGGTTTGGTTTGGTTAGGTTAGTTGAGTAGAGTTGATGTATGGTTAAAATATATTTGAATTTTTTATTGGTAAAAAAAAAGAAGGACCACATGGTCTAGACCCGGTCCCTGGAAGAATCTCCTTATATCCACTGTTTTTAAAATTGGACCGGACCGGCCGGTTCGCCCGATTGAACCGCTAATCGGCCTTTAATCCGGTCCGACTTACCTCAAAAAACCAGACATTTAATTAACCGAATTGAACCGGTAAAAACCGGCTCAAAACCGGAAAAACCGGTGAACCGCCGGTTCTAATGAACCAGCGGTTCATTTTAAAAAAAATTTTTTTTTGAAAATTTAGGGCTGTTATTCATTTTGCTTCTTCTCCAAATTATGGCAGCCCCTTTCTCCTTCACAAAAATGTTTCTTCCTTCACAAATCACAATAAATAATCAAAGACTTGATACAAATTTACTTAATTGATGGTTGAGTCTTCCTCAATCTTCAACCCTTATTAATTTCCTAAAGTGGTAAAAACTGAATTTCTTTTGTGGGTTTGTTTGAATTGTGTTGTTTATATATATATATATATATATATATACACACTCTTTCTCCGCTGTTTGATTTTTTGACGCCGGGTGCTACGGTAGCTTTGACTGTTATATGGCGTTTTGTTTCGAAATTTGGGAAGTTTGGTTTGGATTTGGATGAAATTGGGAGGTAGTTAGAAGGAAATTGGGGAAGAAGAGGGCATATTTTGGTTGTGGAGGTGAAATTTAGGAATGGTCGTATTTAGTGAAGGTAGCCATTGAGTAAGTAGAAATTGATCGAATTAAGTTAAAAGAATATTGGCTGGATGAATTCTGCAAGATGCAGAGGAATTGCGCAGTTGGTATTATTATCGGGTGGGGATCTTGAAATGGGTTTTTTCAATTCTTCAGTGAAGGAAGACTGGGGAGATAATTTTTTTTTAATTATTAATGTATTTTAAATAACATAAAATATATATATATATATATTACATAATAACGACGTCACACCGGTTATACCGATCGAACCAGTAACCAGTAGGGCTTCCGGTTCTATGACCGGTCCGCTTTTGAAAACACTGCTTATATCTACCAAAAAACCTACATCTATTTCATTTCTCAAACTACTCTATCAAAACTCAAACAAACAAAATTACGTAAATCGAGATTATTTCTTAAATCTCCACTACTCTCTTAAACTACTTTCTCAAACACCAAACAGATAGACTCTTCGTGTTTAGGAAAAACGAGACAAACACTCTTTCTACTCTCTTAAATTAGTTTTATCCTCTCTCAATTTCTAAAAAAACCCGACACAAACTCTATTTTGATTTGATATAAATCAATCTCTCTTTTACAAAATTTATTTCATATAACAAACATGATTTGAAATAAACTCTTACATCTTACACCTATAATAATTCTTCTAAAAAACTACACCCACCTTATTTCTCAAATTAATCTCTCAAAATTCAAACAAACAACATTACACAAATCGAGAATATTTCACAAACTCTGGCCACTCTCACAAACTAATCTCCTAAATACCAAACAAGCATACCTATGTTCGATGTGTTATACTTATATCCAACTTTTAACACTTTACTAGTTTTTAAATTTTACTACTTATTCCAAAATCTATTTTAGCGTGTTATTATTTTACCAATGAGTTTAGCATACAATAATCAGTTCATTTAATATTTCTGGTGAAATATTCGATTACATATATGATTTCTTAATTTTAGAGTTGAAAAACTCTTTTTGGCATAAATAATGATTACATATATTGTGAATATTATTATATAATAAGTCCACATTAATCACAATTTACTTTTGATTTGATCATTTAAGAGCATGAAAATTATATGTTGTTTATTAAAAGATAAAAAAATAAATTATCTTTAAAATGAAAAAAGAAAATGAACTTTATGTACTTAGGGGCCCCTTTAAAATGAGGGTCATAAGTCCTTGCCTAAAAAGTCTAGATCGGGTAGGGTAAGGACTTTTTCTTCGAAGAGAAAGATAATATTTAAATGTAATTTTGTCTTTTAACATTATTAAAAAAAAAAAAAAAAAAAAGCCTAAATCTTACTCAAAAGATTGTGATATATAATACAGTCTTAAATTAAGCATCAGAATTCGACGCAATGGATATATCGTGATAACACGTAATAACAAGAGAGACTTATTTACAATAATATTCATAATGTTCAATCTATCTCTTTATAATTTGTAAAAGAACACTTTATTCACATGTTTCAAAGGAGCAATATACCTCCATCAACCGGAAAATATAACACACTCGTCAAAATTGAGAGTAAGCATGAAAAATATTTTTGTAGCATAGGGCTAAATTAAATATTTATCACAATACATGGGGTCAAGCGCCACATTTATAATTACACCATGGGGATAAATTGTCATATATAACATGATGCAGGGGGTAAAATGTCACATATAAGAGAAGTAGTTTTGTGAAAATCCGTTTCCTTTTTAAGTTTATAAATGTCAGAGAAGTGATGTTAAACTTTTATAAAATCATAGGGGGAGTAAAACATTTTTTTTTAAATCAAAAGAAGGTAAATTTAACATTATGCGAATAACAGGAGAATAAATTGCCGTTAACTTAAAATTTATTGATGATAAATTTATTACTTATTCCAAACAAATAAATTAATCTACCTAGTTTCATCAACCCTTTAAAGAATGGACACAAAACTCACATTTTCCCTTGCAAGTCTCCAAACCACAACTACTCAACAAATCCATATTCTTTTACCAACTCCACTCCACCCATTTTAAACACACCCTTTCGTTCCATTTAGTCAAAATTTCATTCAAAAGGTTACATCATATCCATTAATTAAAAAAAAGAAAGAAATCAAAATGGTTGCCAAGAAAACTGTTGCCTTTTTGCTTTTCATATGTGCATTGGCAAGCTTCTTAGGCGTCAATAATGGTGAAGCGTTGTACAAAGAATGCATGAAATACTGCATGCCGATTTGCATGAAGCTTGGCAAAGCTACAATCAACACATGTGATCCAGCCTGTAAGGGTTATTGCGAGCAAATTCATGGTCGAGATCGTAAAAAAGTATAATTTAGGCCTCTAGGACTAATTACAAATCTCATTCATTTACATTGATCGACAGAGTTGAGACGATGAAAAAACGATGATATTTTCGCTTGATCATGTCATACTTTTTTTTGTATTGTTATGTAACTTTTTCCTTTTAGTTGAAAAAGAATGTAATTTTAGATTATAAGCACTTGGTTGGTTGGAGGCATGAACCAAAAGGTTGGAAATCAAATATATATGTTGAAATAGAACCTTCTATGTGTCTTTTTTTTTTTTTTTTTCAAATACCTAAAATAAAAATGTTTTCGTGTTTTGGGTGAAAACATATGAAAAATTCAATTCATTGCTACATGACAATGAATACGACAGTTTCTCATATTTATACTTATATCATAATTGTCAATGATGCTATGTATTTTTACGATTCTATTTGTAATTTTCCAAGTATACTCCAATAAGACTTGAATTAAACTCTTTCTAGACATGTCAGCCTATATTAATATTACTATGCGGGATATTGTGGGAACTTCTTCCGAAGAGGATTTGAATTTGGTTCAACTCAATGTGAGGCAAGGTCCCTTTTATTAGACCAAACGCCCATTAATCTATATGTTTTGATGATAACTGATAATAGAAAGTATAAGGAAAAAAAATGAATTTCTAAACTTACTTTAATCCTTGGAATAAAGCATGATACTCACCGGTGTCTCTTAGTCGCATTTTGTGAAAATGAAATTCATTTCTCATTATTTCAAATTTAAAAATTACCAGAATACCTTAAATTAGAGAGAAAAAACTAACCCTTCTTCTACCCATACCCACCCCATCCCCATCATGAGGCGGAGCTCTATTGGGGGCGGGGGGTTCTCCCCAAGAAAAATCGGACTTTTTATTACTCCCTCCGGTTTATATTAATTGGCAAATTGTTACTTTTCACACATATTAAGAAACCTAATGATTAATCACTTTTACATATAAAATGTCAAAAATACCAGTTTTCAGTTTTTATTAGTGACTATTGAGCTTTCCAACCTAGATATTAGATAAGGGCAAAATTAAAAAAAAAAATCACATTGGAAATCCAAATGTGCCAATTAATATCAAACATAAAAATTTGACAAATGTGCCAATTAATATAAACCGGAGGTAGTAATAATTTTGTTTGTCAGTAAAGCCCCCAAGAAATATCTGACTTTTTATGAGGAATTTTGTTTTTCAGTAATGGCAAGCATAATTCGTTTAGCCTACTGATTGCGTTGATGCACTACAAACTTTTTAGGTCAGGTGTTTGAAATCCAGATGAAAAGTATCTCCTTAGGCCATCTCCAGCCGAAGCAGACAATACCTGTCTGTTTGCCTGCCTGCCTAGTCAAGTTAGTCATCTCCAACCGAACCAACAATCCAAAACATTTATTTCAATCTCAAACTTTCCCCACTTTCACTTAACTATAACAACAACAACAACAACAACAATAATAATAATAATAATAATAATAATAATAATAATAATAATAATAATAATAATAATAATAATAATAATAATAATAAGGCATTCATAAAAATAAAAATGAGTAAACATAATTAACGGAAAACAACAACAATTATTATTAATGCACTTGGAGTGAAAAGAAAAACAACTATTACACACTAATTTCAAAACATAATTTTCAAGGGAAACAGGGTTTTTTGCACTTTGCACCCCTGAAACATAGGAAATAGGCACTTTACACCCTCAGAACTTAGATTTAGCACTTTGCACCCTCAAAATATGAAAAATATAGCACTTTGCACCATTTTTTATTTTCAAGCAAAAACTCAAGGGGAAAATAGATAATTCAATTATAAATCTTTGGCACTTTGCATCCCCAAAACTTGAGAAATTGGCATTTTGCACCCTCAAAATAAAACTAGCGCTTATCACCCTCGAATGAAGAACAAATCAGCAACATGCACCCTCGAAACACAATAAATTGACAGTTTGTACCCCGAAACACAAAATTAACACTTAACACCCTCAAATTAAAAAAAAAAAAACTCAAGCCCCTCCTTTTCTCCGGCAAAGTCGGCCATCGGGGTGAAAAAGATCTAAGGCAATGTTGAACTTACTAATTTTTACTTATTCAACTGTTTTGCATAGCATGTTTAATTTGTACAAGCTATAATTCATGATTGCTAATTTGTTATATGATATAATCATTCCGAATTCATGATATTTAATTTGTATATATGTATATAAATGTAGGTTGTTCAATCGGACGGAAACTTACCTATTTTGCCTTAGATTTTGTTCACTTCGATGGTCAGCTATGTCGGAAAAAATGAGGGGTTTGAGTTTTTTTTTTAATTTGAGGGTCTTAAGTGTTAATTATGTGTTTCGAGGTTCAAAGTGTCCATTTATTGTGTTTTGGGGGTACAATTTGCTAATTTGTTCTTAATTCGAGGGTGATAAGTGTTAATTTTATTTTGGGGGTGCAAAGTGCCAATTTCTCAAGTTTTGGGGGTACAAAGTGCCAAAGATTTATTATTGAATTACCTATTTTGCCCTTGAGTTTTTGCCTAAATATAAAAGAGGGTGCAAAGTGCTGCATTTTTGATATTTTGAGAGTGCAAAGTGCTAAATCTAAGTTTCGGGGTGCAAAATGCCTATTTCCCATATTTCGGGGGTGCAAAGTGCAAAAAACCCAGGGAAACACCAAATATTTAACATAATTAAAGCAACACAACAAACACTACTACAAGTTGGATCATGGGCCTATGGAGAGAAATCACGACTAAAATCGGAATCGCCTAGGTTGCTCCTCCCTTCAACCGAACCTCCGAAATTTAGTTTTTTTTTTTTGCGAATGATGTCCTTCTTCTTCATCCTCCAAAATTATTTTGATAGAGGAGTCATATTAGATGTATTCATCGAGAAATCAATCTCCTCCTGTTTGATCGCCATTATTGCAGCATGTCTACGGTCTTATGTGTCCTCGTGGATTTTAGCGGCTCGTTCAGCATATATAAGATTCGCTTCCGAATGCTCTCTATCTTTAGAATGAATTGTCGTAGCATTTCCCTTTCCCTTCTTTTTTTTAGCCTCATTTGTTCCAATTGGTCTTGCATTAAGTTATTCTGACACGGGGGTGCGTTCAGGAGTCATAAATACATTGTCATCTTCAATTGGAAAATCGAAGGTTGGATGATAAAATCGTGAGGAATTCACCCCTTCATTCGTCTGAGATGATTGTGTATGGAGGGATCCACTCTTGATTATGAATTTCCTGAAGAGATCACTCTATATATAGATGAGCCAATCTTTGCAAACATTCCAAACGTGCATCAAATTAAATGAAACCCCGGACCAACTCCACGCCAGTAGAATTCCATAGCCATATGTTCCTACCATTAAAAATTTATACTATGAGCTCCGAAATTAAGAGACGATAATGTTAAAAAGATTATTAAGTAAAAATAGCAACTATTAACATTTACCTCGTCAACCAAGTTGGTGCCACTGACATATCAACGGTTAGCCTCGAGCAATGCTCCGTGCGATTTGTTTATATATTTAACTATTCCTTTCTTCCATCTACTTGAACAGGCTTCAGCACCTCTCTTCGGAGCGGATATTCCCTCGGTCATGAGGAATGCACACATAGCGAGTGAAATTGCTTCCCACATTGTTACATGTCGTTGGGAAGAACCTTGAATTGGATCCCCTCCGACTTGATTGTAAGCCTTGGCTAGAGCTTCATCTTCCTTTTGGGTCCAGGTTGATTTGGGAGGCATTTTTTCGAAGTGAGATGAGTGATTATCCGAGAATTGATTATGAGTGATTATGCTCTGAGTGTAGAAATGATTGAATAATGTTGAAGGTTCAACTTCACTTAAATAGAGAAATCTTGGTAGATGAAATTTTTTGTTAGGTGAAAAATGCAATTGCGTAGTGCATTACAATTACTATTTACCTGCAAATAATCTTTAATGATGTCTACGGATATCTCCATACCTGCAAAAGAAAATATGTGTAGTGCATTCACCTGCAAAATACTTGAAGTGACATTACACTGATACTATTTGCAAGAATTAAGGTGAAGAATCTCGTGAACCTAAGCACTGCTGTCTCTGGTCTATATTTATGCATCACGTGAACCCAAGTAATAAAGTAGCAAATAGTGTCATATAGTGCCTAATTAGCTAATAGTGTCCTATAATGTCTCTCCATACCTGCAAAAGAAAAGATGTGTAGTGCATTCACCTGCAAAAGAATTGAAGTGACATTACACTGATACTATTTGGAAGAATTAAAGTGAAGAATCCCATGAACAAAATCTTAAATAATGTCTACGAATGTCTCCATACCTGGAAAAGAAAATATGTGCCGTGCATTTACCTGCAAAAGAATTGAAGTGACATTACAGTGATACTATTTGCAAGAATTAAAGTGATGAATCCCGTGAACCTAAGCACTGCTGTCTCTGGTCTTATTGTAGCATCACCTGAACCTAAGTAACAAAGTAGCAAATAGTGTCATATAGTGCCGAATCAGCTAATAGTGTCCTATAATGTCCCTCCATACCTGCAAAAGAAAAGATGTGTAGTGCATTCGACATTACACTGATACTATTTGCAAGAATTAAAGTGAAGAATCCCATGAACAAAATCCTTAATAATGTTTACAAATATCTTCATACCTGCAAAAGAAAAGATGTGTAGTGCATTTACCTGCAAAAGAATTGAAGTGACATTGCACTAATACTATTTGCAAGATTTAAAGTGAAGAATCCCGTAAACCTAAGCATTGTTGTCTCTGGTCTATACTGAAGCATCACTTGAACCAAGTAATAAAGTAGCAAATAGTGTCATATAGTAACTCCTATTAGCTAATAGTGAACCTAAGTAATTGAAGATGAAAGCAAATAGTGTGATATAGTAACTCCTATTAGCTAATAGTGAACCTAAGTAATTGAAGATTTTTCATCAGTCTCCGAAATTCTATTTAATAGAAGGTGAGTCCTTTGTATTTCATCACCTTCTCGATTTAATAATTTATAAATCACTTTTTCTACATCATTAATTTCTCCATACAATGAATTCAGGAGACGGTAATCCAAATTACTACACAAATTTTGAACAAGATTCAAATAACTCCTACCCGGATTTTAAAACAAGATTGAGTAACTCCTACCTAAATTTTGAACTAGGTTTAGGTTCAACAAAAAAGTGATAGGGTCGGACGGTGACCATCGCTTTGCGTATGTTAGCTTACGCAAGCCCCGCTGATGCTCTGGACGAACCCTACCATATAGGAGAGTCAACTACATGTGAAACCTTGCGCCTATTTTGCAAAACCATTTTGAATAAAATACAAAAAGACATATCTTCGTGAACCGAATGTAGATGATCTTAAAAAGATTCTTGATAAAGCAGAATCTCATGGGTTCCTCGGGATGATCGAGTCATTAGATTGCACGCATTAGGAGGGGAAGAATTGTTCAATTGGATGACAAGGGTCCTTTTTTATAGAAATAGTGTCCGGCAAGCCAACTGTATGGCTGTCATTTATTGCATTAAATGAAGGAACTATTCAATTTAGATTAATAAATGCATATTATATAGTTAACTTTATCTTATGTAATAATTATCTACGCATAAGGATAGAAGTCCTTAGATCATAGGGCTATGGGACAATCCGTGGACTGATCTCCAAGGCCGTGATCTATAACATATTCAAGAGTCGTAGAATTCAATCGAAATAGGACATCATTGGATTCGATTAGACTCTCACTAATGTGTATACTTCAATGAACTGGAGAACGCTGGGGTCCACGAGCGTGACTGGGATAGTCAATACACATAAGTGGGTGACTTGCTGGGATGGCAAGTGCACTGAATACCCCAAATAGGAAATAACTCACCATGGAAGTGGTAGTCGCATATTGGGGTTGAAGTTATTCCAATTTACAATAGTATACGAGGAACAATCCCTAATACTTGAGGTGATAAGGTTTATCTGATGCGAGAACGTCTATACTTAGATGTGAGTTCCGACCTACTGGAGATTACCAGAAAGTCTCTGAGGATTCACGTTGGGTATAGAGGGACTCATATGCAGGTTCATATCATCAACAAAGGATCCATTGACCCAACTTGATAGGTTGAGAATTTCTTCTATGGATTTCTGTGAGAAATTAATTCTGGTAAAATCCTTGGCCAAGGTATCTGGCGACTTTATGAAAGTAGCTCATAAAGATTAAGTCCAAGAGAATTATTTCGAGATCAGAATGCATAAGGTCAAAACGAAGAAAAAGGGAAGCGATGAAGAGTCCATACCCTTAACATTTTTTTTAAAGAATTGAATTTATGTTGCAAAATGTTCATGTGT